>JAPYZO010003595.1:0-16067 GCA_030522905.1 Torymus flavipes
GCTCGTGATGATGCTTACCTTTGGCTTTAGAGTATATACATATAGTTGTCATGGCGAGTGCAGCGCGCGTTTTCAAGCTGCGCATGTATGTGGGTCGTAAAGTTTATATAACTGGAAAAATAATTGTTGGTTTTGCGGCGATGTTCGTTTACAAGTTCACTTGTACTTCGGTGTGGATATGTGGATATAGGATTTACAGTTACGCAGGAATTAATCAAGTTTTATTTCAGGATATATAAATATAAGAAATTTTACAATTTGTCTATCCTAAATTCAACGTTTAATTTTGTCGACATTATAAAAATGAATGTTCGTTCGTACACATTTTTATAATTTTGTATTTACATTAAATTTTATCAAAAATAACCCCATCGTCGTTTCACTCACACTAAAAAGAGTATACCTAAACCATAAAACAAACGGAGCCCAAGAAAAGAAATAAAAAAGCCACCTGCATTCAAAGCGCGTAGAACATCACCGTTCAGTCGTCGTCCCCGCCTCGAATGAATCCCCCACATCGAGGCCATAAACTCGAAGTATCGGAGTCATCCCTCGCCCCTCGCGCCGATAAATCGTCCAGCGCCTTCGCATGCAGTATGTGTGCGTGTATACATACACATATATGCCCGGATACACACACACACACACATACGCACAACTCACTCGTCCGCTCCCTCACTCACTCACTCACGTTTCTCTGTCTTTTTGTTTCAGTGCAAAGCAAAGTGCGATGCTCCGAGAAGACGATGGAGGTCGACATCGTCAGGACCACACCGCAGGCCCTGATCTACCTCGACCAGCTGAAGAATTATCCAGGTAATACATTTCGCTTCAGTGTGGCGGCGGTGGCTGCTGCTGCTGCTGCTGCTCCCTCTGTCTTAAAGCCACGCGGCGGCGTTTGCTCTTCTTTTTCGCTTTGCGTTCACTTCGGATTCGAGTTGTCGAGAAAGAGAGAAAGAGAGCGCGGTGCATAATCCACCCATTTTTCACGCGCGCGAATGTTTGCATAAACGGTCCGAAGGAACAAATGCGCCCGAGATTGCGGAGTATAAGTTCTGTACGAGCACGATTGTTTGATGTGTTCGCTATGAATATTTATTGTCGACACAGTCGGCTGGTAATTTAATATATTTGGAGTTGGAAAGAGAGAGCGATAATTTGCACGTATATTTGATTGGTGTTTATTTTAAATTATACGGAACGCGCGCAAGTCATTAATCTCGATCTACGTCAGTTGAACTTTTAATTTGATGCGTATATTTTAATGAATTCCACGCTAAAAACTTACCCTCCGGGGTTATAATTTGACGCGGAAAGTCAGTTCTTATGCCGAGGTAATTGAATCAATTGATTCGAGGGCTTGTACAATGGAGGATAGACGTAAGACGGTTACCGCAATTATTAGGGAGAAATAAAAACCAGATATGATTCACAGGCATATATACGGGCGAGGTAATTTAAAAGTCGTTAGCAGATATGTCAATAAAGCAAATTCAAGGTATTATAAGGAACATAGATGTATGAATAAAATTGCGAATAAAAAGAGCCTCGAAAAAATCGTTGACTAATTAATCGTTTCATGTATGAATCAAGAGTAGAGAAAAAAAATCTGTTCGAATCGACATTAAAAACGTATAGGTATAATACATTATCTACCTGTTATGAAATCCGCATTGTAAAATACTGCAAAGAAGCTTCAGAAAACTAATAACCGTGTACAATTAATGCCAATATAACAAACGTATACGTACCTACACTCCTACGCGTACATTAAACATTTCTAATGGAAAAAAAATCAAACATCGAACTCCTGGGCACAATGCTACAAAGGCACCGGAGGCCGCATGAAAAAAGGTAAAATTCAATCTTACACCATTGAAAATCACTCAAACTAAAATGGCAAGGTACCGACAATGAGGGCGTCACTCGTTCGCCCGTATGCGCAGTTAGCAGCTGGTCTAATGAGCATATAACAAAGACATAATGCGCCGGCCTCTGCTCTCTCTCTCTCTCTCTCTCTCATCCCGCGAGCGAAAGAGAGAACGCTTTTCGCTTTCAAAGACGGCATCTTCCCTCCTCCTTCCCGGTCTCCCTCTCGTTTCTTCTTCTTCTTCTCCTATATATACACCGCACTGCTGCTACCTCACGCACACATACGCGTGCGTCCTGCTATTAATTGCTCTATGGACTCGAGCCACGGGCGCAGCGCTCATTGAATCCGATAATTGCGCGCGCGCGCGCGGCCACATAATCGTCGCGCGTGCGCGTGCGGCAGCAGCAGCTCATCTAAAGTCGCTTTGCGCTGGCGTTTCTTGCGCAAACGGGGGGGACAAGTCGGGTAAAAAAGGCGAAGGAGGGTCGCGCGCAAGCCGCAGTTGCAGATAAATATCGCGCGCGAGGATGTGACCTTTTCTTGCAGTTCGCCGCCAGCTCTCGGCTGTGGGCGAGGAGGGCTTTCGTGGTTGTTTGGTCTCTCTGTGTGTATGGAAGAGAGAAGGGCAATGTTTCTTTTGTCCTCGGAGAGGTTTACTTTAATTTTGGTTAATTAAAGGCGCCCGCGGTGTTTTTGTAGAGGGAAAAAGTGTCTTTTGTAGTAGGTATGATGCGGTACAGTAGTTGGATCGGTGTAATTGGAAATGTTGCTGTTGGTTAGAAAAAGTACTAGAAAGTTTATCTCGAAATTTTATCTGTAAATGCCGTTAAAGAAATGTAGAAACACTTCCAATCATTTAATAGCTGATGGAAAAATAGTAAAGGTACGATTATTGAAGTTATTAGGCTATTGAATGTAAAGGAAGTTTGCTGAAATATAAAAAAGTATAGTTTAAAAATAAAATTACATTTGCAGTACACTTACAGTAAAGGTAGATTAGCATTGCATGTAATAACCTTAGTTACAATGTTTGCTCGTATTCTTTGCCATAAAAGAGCTTGATTTCCTGAAATAAAATTAAGCTTTAAACTTTTACACCTTTACTACTGCTATATTTACTCTTCCAAGGTTAAGTCACTTTTTGCGTAATTCCTGTACACCATTGTAAACCTCTGTTTCATGAAAATCTTTAATTTATGTTTAAATGCGCGCAATAAAAGGTGCAAGTTGATAAATAATTTTAAGTACGAAAAGTTTACTTTTGCATACCACAATCGCGGTTTAAATATCCTCAAAAACCACTTCAAACGTAAAAGCTTCATTTAGACTTTTATAGCGTAGCCTTTTGTCCCATTAAAAGATCATCTTCGACCTTTTTTTCAAAACAGCACCATAACTCGGACATTGTCTCCGTCTCATCAATCTTCAGTTACGGAGCCCCGCGCTCACAAAGCGCCTCGATATAGCCGCGGGCCAATGCGGCAAAACTACTGTTAAACGTGAATCACACCTCTCTCATCCTAAATATTAATTGCGCGCGACGATTTTTTCCGTTGCCCTCCGGACACTTTTATCGCCTCTCCCTCTCTCTATCCCACTCGTGACAATTAACCTAACAGTACCCGTCTATTTTTCTCACATCTCGACGTTAATCCGTTCTCGCGCACGAACACGCGCGCGGGTCTTTTGTACTTCGCGCACACTTGTGAAAAAGTCCGAAAAGTGGGTTCAGCGCGCGAGGTCATGGCGAAAATATTACGGCTCCATAAAGTCGCGTTTTAAGGCTGCGCTTTAACTAGCAATAATTCTTATTAGACAAATTTTATGGCGGTCCGAGAGCGCGCGCGCAAGAGAGAATGAACAGGGGGAATCCCCGGGCGCAAAAAGTCAAGGAGCATCGTGCTGCATTCCCATGGCACAGTGGGGTCGCGCGCAAAAATATATGGGGCTGTACTGCCGACGTTTTTGCTGGAAGTATGGGCGCGAGAAAAGGGCCGAGGAGCTTATAAAAATTCGAGAGGGAGGAGGTTTGCGCTCGTTTGCGCGAACGAGTTGCGGAGGTTCGGTGATTTAGAGAGATTATAGGGGCGCGAGCGAGTGAGAGAGGGAGAGCCGCGGGAAGAAGCTATTGATTTTCTCGCGGACTTCTTAATGAGGGGGGGAGAGGATAAATTATTTATCGGCTCGGTTATGGGACTTTAAACGCTTTTCCAAGAGCTTGAATGTATAATTAATAAAACGCCGCGCGCGATTAACCGCGTACAAGGTTTCTAGAATACGCTCAATTTTGGCCTTTTTGTCGCAGGATGTGGCTTGTAGAGGCGACTCTTCGTATGAGCTGGTTTTGTTACGGCGAATTATTTATAATGTCGTTGTTTTTTACCCTTCGTCGGATGCTTTTCGTGTTTATAATCCCTCTATAAATAAATGTACGCGAGCATTATATAAAGTTAGTTTCGCCGGCGAGTGTCGTATTTTAGAGCGGAAATAAATTTTTTTACAATCTCTTAATGTTATTGTCAATAAACTCTAAATACATGGTGTAATTTATTGATAGGTATTTTATATCAAAACCTTAATTATAATAGAACATAAATGTTTTTGTTGATTAGCTATGTAAAAGTATGAAATATTTTAACTAGAATTATAAGTTTGAATCTATTGTTAAAATTGATTTTTCAATGTCTAATGATGAGATCAATAAGACGCATATTGAATGGTCGGTTCATACATTCATACCACTCGCATGCTACACGATTTCTAATCACCAATAGCAAGTAGTCATTGTAATAAAAATATTTGAACAACGTTTCTCTCTTAACATTTAAAAATGTTAAGCATGCAAAGTTTATTACTGCAATTTTTATGCATCAATCCAATCACTATAGAATTGAAGTAAAATATTATGCATCTTTAGTATGTATTTATTGTTATTAGCGTCTCGTGTAACTTCCCTCTCAATAAAATATTCTCATGCCATAACTCGCTATTATGCTTGTATCTGCACAATCAGTAATGTTAATTGATGTTTTTTTATTTGATTTTCATTTCCACTTGGCTATGCAAAATTAATAGTGTAGAAAATCATCACTGTAAAACTGTAAAATTATATAAACATTTTCAATATAATACTCGAGAAAATTCCAGGAGAATCCGTTTTAATTATTTCTAAATTGATTCTAGAGAGAGAAATTTATTATTTTCAATTGTGCATTACTTCAAAATACTATGCCTTTATGGCCCATAAAATATTATTTCCCAACGGCACCGAGACGGGGTGCTGTCTATCAAGTAACCGTTATATTTGTTTACAAATTGAATCTTTCGCTAAGTTAACAGTTACAGCAGTTATACTGTCAATAGTACGACTTTCATCTGTTTTTAATAAAATGTATTTTACAAAATTTTACTTACACATAATTATAAAATTCCAATTATACAAAATCATTTCCATCTCAAGTCCAATAACATATAAATATATTCGTCATTAGAATAACAAGTACCTACACCATTTGCATAAAGTTGCGAAGGCGCAAACGAAGCAAGACTTTTCGAACCACAAACGAAACGAGCTAGAAACCGCAGCAGCAGTAGCAGCAGCAACTCAAAGATCTCACCTGTGTGAGTCAGCTCGCGTCGCCGCTTTCCCAGGCTACCCCCTCGTAAAAAAGCCCATTAGTCGAACGAAATAATTAAACTCCCAATCTTTGAGTAATGAAGCATCAGTCCGTGCGACGCGTAACGGTCCTCTCTCTCGTGAGCCGCGGCTTTCAATTAAATCCACCCTCCCCCCCTCTCGTTAGTTGGCCATAGATCGGCGCGACGTAGTCAACGATGCGTCATAAATAAAATCTCCCTCTCACACTGACTTTTCCATTTTGCAGACGAGGCGTGCAAGCCGAAACTCAGCGACGGCATCGCGACGTTCCGGCTGTCGCTGCTGGAGAAGGAAATGTCACGCTGCGGGGTCATGAGGATCACCAATAAGCACAGTGTGAGTATATATAGCCGCGAGGCGCTATTCGCGCCTTCAAGCGTTTATCAATATATGTATATACACACGTAGACGTAAGTATATACGTACGTGTGAAAGGCATCGGGGTTTACGCTGGATTCCTTTGGGGGCATACAGGTTGCCACAAGTATACGTTGAATAGGTGAAAAGAGCGCGGGGTTAAGTGAACACGGTAACCTTTCCGGTGTGAAAGAGGGATTTTCCGAAGGTGGGAACGTTCTTCTGCCTCGAGGTTGCAATGCTACTTGAGAATATGTGAATCATTGAGTTGACAGTTTAAAATTTATTTACAAATTCGTTCTTTTGTAAACGTGTGGAAAGAAATAAATAGTTGACGTTATTATTGGAAAAATTAAATAATTTGGCGTCAATGTATCCTATTAAATCACATTACGAAATATTCATAACTCTTTTATATAATCAAATTACAATTTTCGTGTTTCAATAATTTTTAGATCTATACTTTATTAATAAATAACCATATCGTCGGTACATACGAATAAAGGCGCGCTGGTAAACTGATACGAAAAAAGGCGTGGTAGGAATTTGATACGAAAAAAGACGTGCTGCAACGATTGGCGGCGAAAAAAGGCGCACTACAGAAATTGACGGCGAAAAAAGGCGACAGTCATAGAGCGCGTCCTTTTTCGTCATCAATTTCTGCAAAGCGCCTTTTTTCGCCGTCACTTATTGCAAGCGCGCCTTTGTTCCTATGTTATACCGACGATATAAAGGTATAAAGCATAGGGTATAGAAAGTTTAACATAAAGAGGGCAATCAACTTAAAAAAACGAATGAGGCACTACCGCTTCTAGTATCTTGACAGTGACGTTTTAAACGCCATCATTAATTTTTAACTAGTCTTATTTCGCGCATTACCATGTGTTATTGGACGATTTTTAAATTCACTTTATTCCGCAAATGACTTAATAATTTACCGTAAGTATGGTACACATGCCCACAGGGCATAAATAAACTGTTGGCGATGACGTTAATTGCACCAATAGTGTAATTTTTGAATAATATCCAAAGAATAGAAATAAAAAATTCAGTACTTTTTCAAGGTTTAAATTTACATATATTATTATAATTTTAGTTTTAAATATACTTTTTGTGCCCAAGTATAAAAGTAGAGGAAAATTTTCATTCACAATTCAATACATCCAAGATCCTCTCACTTACTACAGTTATCAATTTGATCGAATAGACTCATTGTGTTTATCCACTAGATGACTGTTAAATTTCTAAAGACATCCGGTACCGTTCTCCCAATCCATGTTTTTCATCCATACTATACACGAGCACACATACCACAATCCCCAACTCCGTTACACCACCCGTCCACTCGAAACACGCAACCTAACTTCTCTAATTTGACCCACAGGGCCGGCAAGTCTACTTCCACCGTGTGATCGTGGAGGAGCCAGACACGACGAAGCACACGATCGTGGTGAAGTGCGCCATCGCCGAGGTCGTCGTCCACGAGCCGTCGCCCAAACTCGCCGGCATGAACCACACGGTCATACGGCGCAGCGTCCTACCGGAAGACTTCGAAGCCGACGCGTGAGTCATAATGCACATCCTCCTCTCCCCCTTCTACTTTCTATTCGTCCTTTCTTCGACGGTACGGCATTGATACTCCCGCGGGCGCATTTGCATTCGCGCCGTGGCGGCCCGGTCGTCAGACACTGCAAGCCGCCGTCATTTTTACGCGGGGGCGAATGATAATTATACGAGACGATAGAAAGGCTGTATATACAGTTGAGAACGTGAATAGAGGATCTCGTCGCGACACGAGTTTGGCATCGAGGAGAGGAGAAGGAATGCCGATAGGCAATCAAAGGGAGACTTTTCTGAGAGAGAGAGAGGAGTTTTCTGTATACGTAAATTGCGAGCCTGTATATAGCTTATACAATAAGGTAGAGGCGCCGAAGCATTTGCATAAGTATTCGAGGTGCCGCGCGGCGTGAGGTGTCGCGCGGACGGGGGGATTAGAGGTAGTTAATTGGTGTCTTGAAATACAGTAGGCCGCGCTGTGGTAATGAAAATTATGAATGGGGTGGAGGAAGGTTGCTAATGCATTACACGATGGATTATTAATGGCTTATGGTCAGTTTAAATGACCACTGCTGAATGTATATAGGATTTAATGCGAAGGGTATGTATATACGTTACAGGAACTGCGAAGATGCTTTGATGATTTTCTGCTTATATATATTTGTGCTATTTCATCATTGATGTGCAATTTATTTTTCGTCTTTAATAAGCGATTTTGAATAATGCATGACCTTATACGGATAATAAGCGTAGATTTGCTGCGTTCAAGGTAACAATCATATAACATAGAAGTACGCACTGCAATGAAAATTTTTCACGGTTCATATCTACCCTTGATCTCGCAGTAATTATAGAACGTCTTGCGATAGCAGAGGGTAATGCGATTTCAATTACGCATATAGAATCGAGGAAAATAAAAAGTGTTTTTAATTGTGCTGTAAGTGAAATTTTTTGCTTCAAACGATGTGGTATCATCAAAAGCTTATTAGCGTCGAAATTACAAACATATTATGTTATAGATGACAGAGGATCAGAGCTTAAAAGATGAAGATTGAAAAATTCTATCGCGTTTTTTTCCCAATTGAAAATTGGTTGCGATAATTTTTGCTAGACTATATTCAATTCAACTTATTTTATACATATTTAATTAGACACTATTATTACAGTTTTAAAAACTACGAACAAATTTACACCTCATAGCTCTCCCGAGATAAAACCGCTACCACATCACGACAACAAACTCTCAGCACATTCATCCCAGCAACCGTGTAATTTACATATGGGCGACCTCCGCGTTGCCGCGCCACAACACACATGCTTACTTGCGCGTTAAAAAACGTAACATTACATTACAAACGTAAACACCGGCGCGCTCTCTCTCTAATAACAAAACAAGCAAAACGCTTAAGTGCGCGCGCGCGCGCCAGCGTACGGAACCAGCGCTTAGCGCGAAATAATAACGCGGAAAGAAGGATGGCTCGCGGAAAGGAGTTCTCTCGCGCGCGCGGAGAACAACGGAAAAAAGGGAGAAAAACGCCGGGTACAGCACACACAGAGAGAAAGAGAAGGACGACGACTTGCTTGCGCAAACATACACGCGGCGGCCGCAAGCACTGCGCGGCAAAAACAATGAGAGGCAATCATTAGAAACGGATCTTCGCGTTAAAGTAGACATTAGTGCGAGCGAGCGAGCTACCGCTGCGCGTGTGTGTCCTTACGGGCTATTTTTATACCCTTCCGTGCGCGCTAGCAGTATATGCCTACTGTAGCAGTCTGTAATCACATAACCCGGAAGCCGAACGGAACCATACGCGAGAAACGAACGGCCCCGGCGATGATGCAGTCTCTTGTGTGCAGTCAGCGCGCAGCCGCGCATGCGGATGGTGTGTTTTCTCGCAGTTGCGGGTATACATGTACATGAGACGCTGAGAGGGTTTTGACACTGCGGTGAACTTACGAGAGGTTCATGGGGGGATGCTTACGAGTGAATTAGCGAGTTGACACTTTTACGAGCTGACCTTGCTCGTGAGGCGGTGGAATGCGCCGATACTGCACCGTGGGTATGTGCCGATATGGTAGAGAGATGAGCGGACAAAGGGCAGTTCGTTGTCGAGCGTGTTTGGAGAAGCGAAAGGAATGTACGAGCTGTGGTTGAAAATTAGTTTTAGAATTTGTTTTTGAAGATCGCGGTTTTTTGTTTGGAAAATTATAGTGGATTTTGGAGTATGCGCAGTTCCATTTTAATATACAAATGTTTCGATAAAGAGGATTTTAAATTCAAGGAATTCAAGACAATGTTTAGAATTGCGAATAATATATATCGATGATGTATTATGATAATATGATATAAATATGATAAGATGAGCCGAAAATCGGTATATATATAGCTCTGTATAATAATTTATTTTATCAAAAAAGAAAAACTTAGAATATACAAAACTAAATGTAGAACGATGCAATCGAAATCCAACATTAACGGCAACTCCAAAAACAGCACGAAGCCCGCATAGAACGAAGAGGATCGAACCCACTTCCATACCGATCTCACTTTTTCCCCCGTTTTTTCACCGCACCCTTAATTTACGACTCTCGCATCTTCCTCACAAGTAACGAACCGCTCTTTCTCTCTCTTTCTCTCACGTATCATCATCGTCCTAACTCATATACCTATATACGACGCCTTTCGAACAAAAAGAGCCCCGGCGCATCTATACGACAAAAATTCATCCCGTGACGAAGATCGCGCTCTCCCGCTCGACATCATAGAGAACCGCACGCGATCGATCGATCGGCTTTTTGCCATCCATTTTTCCCCATTCCTATTCAGGCTAAACGACGTAACAGTACCGAGCCACGGATTGATTCCGTCCGCGCGGCGTGATATGACCGCGCGAAGAGCAAAAAAGATAAGACCCGCTTCGTTTTTCGAGAGTGCTGCTGTGTGTGTTTCTTTGTGCGCGAGCTGTCGCGGAATATACGGTTGCTGGTCCGTCGCGAGCCGTGTTTTCATTTGCATAACTGCAGCTGAGTGAGAGAGAGGTATGGGCATCACGGATATGCGAGAGCGCCGCGTGCTGAACGTTATGGAAAATTACGTATGGGGACCGGGGAGTTTCTTTATGGGTGTACCTGGGTAATGGATGGAAGAAACGGACGTGACGGCGGGAACGGATTGCACGGTCAATAGTTGATAATTATATGCTACAGGAATATGGATAAAGGAAACATTTGATGAATGTAATGATTGAAATGGAGGACAATTTTATTCATCTTGATTATAGGAATTTATTACAATGGTTTTTCTCCAAATTTTATTAACTTTATGTTCGATGAAAATTATTGAGTTGCTATAGGAGTAGTGGACATTATACATATAATATAATATATTTATCTATCATATCTAGTCTGGTACAAGTGCATACGGCAATTAAAAATTACTTTTATAACATATAAACGACTTGTAAGGTTTTTATATGTAAATTTAATGTTTTTTGTAGAGATTGTAAATATCGCAGCGACATTAATTGCTGTTATCGTTTATTTCCTGTACAAATGTCCCTCGGCCGACACAATTTATTTGAAGCAAAACTTTAATGGCTATTTTATTTGTGAACACGTCGCAAAGAAAAGAAAAAACGCCATATTTAGTATTTCAGATAAAAATTAATGAAAACGTAAGAATTCGTTTGTTAAGATTGTGAAAGTGTGAAATTTAAAAAAAAAACGCTTAATGACTATGTTGAAAGTAAAATTTACGTTGGCGGTAAAAGCAAAAGCGAAATTTATGACAGCTATAGAAGTGTAGGTATTCTCTATTCTTCGCACATGATTTATTGTCATTTTAATGACTCTGTCTAAGTTAAATATTAAATCGATGAGCTTAATTAAAAGAAGACCTTCATTAACGAATGTTGCAATTCAGCAAAAGTTTCTGTGACAAGGGCTATCATCACATGTATTACAAATTCATATAGTCACGTCTATTTATAACCCTCGAAGCAAAACCAGATATACACTTTGCATCTAAAAGTGGCGCCATCGGATAGTTTCCATAACTAAAAACTCGTTCAGCCCGAATTTTTCTTCGCTTTAATGAATTTATATGGCCTACCATGAAAATTACAACCCCCCTTAAGGAATTTCAGATTTTTTTTCGTCGCGCGCGCGCGCGTGCCAGAAGAATGAAAACGAGCTCTGAAAACTTGTTCGTACGTATGCAAATTGTATGCTCATATACATTTTTTTTTCGCATGGTGGTCATTAATAATTATCTTCTGCTTGATAAATGATTTCACAAATGAACGCGCTAAGTTATAATATCTCTGCGTCCGAAATAATTTATGTCAGGCAAACAATGTATATATTCCACGAAAAACGACTAAAATAACTATACTTTAATTTAATTATTAAAAAGAAAAAATCTTCCAAGTCGTCTATATCGCTATACGCAGAGCCAGCAAATTAATGTAACCACGCAAGTCGCATTAGCGATCACGAGCAGAGTCACGCCAAAGGAAAGAAGAAGAAAAAAAGAACATTCAATTAGGAGTTTCCGCAGACGAATAAATACCTAATTTCGTTCCCTCTCTCCCTCTTTCTTCGTACGTATACGCTCGAAAAAAGGAAGAACACCGGCCTGTCTCTCTCTCTCTCTCCCCCGCCGTCGTACTTAACGCTGCCGTAGAATCGCGATTTCTTTTTCTCCAGCCGCGCGCATCACGTGCGCCCCTGCGCGCGCACATTGCACAGCGACAATGCGCGCGTGCGTGCCGGAGACAGAGACATAGGTATAAGGATATAGAGGAGAGACCTTTGCGCGATCGCCAAGTCCTCTCTTTTCTCTCCATGCGCTGGGGAAGGTCGTTACGCACGAGATCTCGCTTTAACGAGCGTGCGCGCGCGTTTTCTCGGCTCTAGCTATACCAGGGAGAGAGAGAGAGAGAGGCACGCGGTTCGCATCAGCTGTGCGGTGCAGTTCGCCGCTGGTGATCGAATGCGCGGTTAATTAAGGGTTGGGGCGCGAAGGGGCTTCCCCGTTTCCGGTGTCGATTGGTGGGGTCTCGCGATAATTGTGATCATAGAATAGGTGTTTGAGCTCTTTTTGTTGCCTCGCGCGCATTTCTCTAGCTTCTAGCTTGGTATATTTGCGTGCACCTCATATAAGTAGCAGTTTGTTCTTCTAGATAGCAGTCAAGACACTTAATTAATGTGCACTCGCGCGGTTCTTGCGGTGTGAAATTCTAATTGCAACTTATGAATGGTAATATTTGCAGTTGCGAACATTAATTTAAAATCGTAAATTACACATATATTGTTAAAGTTATGTAATAGAGTCTGGATATGTGCTATTTTTAGATATGTTGTTCGCGTATATTTTAGATCTAATCGCGCGGGAAATTATATATGTGCGCGTATTTAGAAAACACATTTTTAGCGGAGTTTAATAATAAAGATAACAAAGAGAGTGCATTAAATGTGCTCTCGAGTATTACAAACGTATAGGTGCAAGATAACCTAATATGGGTCTAGCATTGTCGTCCTAGTATGGGACAGCTGCACGAATGCGAGAGATAGTATGCACTAATACGCTTATGTGCCGTGCATTGTTAACACCGCGCCATTTCCATATTTTTTCAGTAGAGCATTGAAACGAAGATAAAAATAGTCCATCGTATGAAAAGTCGTTCATTTTTTTCAGAGAGGGAAGCCCTTCCTCTTTCAAGTGCAATGAACTCTAAAGCTATTCAGTTCTATACCTATTGCGTATCTATTCTTCTTGTATATGATAACAAAAGATCTTTTTTTTCTAGACAATTAAATTTATTACAATTTTATACATAAATAAAATCGCGATTTTATTATTTTCAATGGTTTACGGCATATAAATCCGGATATATAAGATTATATTTTCCTGCCAAGTGTAAAAAAGCATATCTGACGTATATTTCACATAAACTATCAAAGCTGAGACGTAAACATTAAACCACAGGAAACACCTATATATACTTTCAACTGAACCGCCCTCCACATTCACCGTTTTCTTCTTTACAATTTCCTCTGCACCGCGCGAAATTCACGATATCGCAACAGCTGACTAACCCGGTTTTCCATCCGCGGATCCCGTGGAAAAAGCAACTATGAAAGCATAGCGTGCAGCTGACTTCCGAAGGGTGATCTGCTAAAAGCGCCATCACGGCATAAAACGGCGCTCGGCTATCATCCGAGCAAAACGAGATCGCGACCGATGGTCTTCAATACGGGTCAGATGGGTATATTCCCAGGGCTGTATATAACTGTCCTGCTCTGTGTACAGCAAAGCGCGCTGCGCGTGTTCTTCCTCTCTGACGTGAGATATGTGTAGCGCGATTTTTGAGGCGAATAATTAGGAATCAGATGGGCAGGCCGAGATAAAGAAAGTGATAGTGCATCTGAATTATTTAATAATGATTAAAGATTTTATCGGGGCGGGAGCGGGACTCGCACATAACGTGCAGCGTCATAATTTCTAATAATATTTTTGCACTGAGATTTATACACACCGCGGTTTTAGCTTGAGGGATATTTAAAGGAGCAGGATGCGGAGTAATGGAGATGTTATTGATGGCGAGCCATGGGATTCTGGAGATTTCGAGATAAAGGCGAATTCCGTTCATTAATTTGAGCTTGAATTATAATTGAATTAATGGAGAGCCTTGCTGAAATATTGCTAATCGATATTAAAGTTGATAGAATTACACTTTGATCCGCAGAATAAGTTATTCAATATATAATAACTGCTATATTAAGTTTCAAATAATCAAGAATTCTCCTTAGCCATCATATCATCAAGCTCACTATAAATTATACAATAGACGACATAGTTCTTTCTGCGATTAACCGAATATTATCTTAAATCGAACAGTCTGACTATGGGCATATTACCGATCATTTGGAATCTAAAGATGTTATTTTTCACTTAAAATCATTTTCCACAATGTTTTTTTTAAATTTTTGATTCCACTACTTCGATACCACAAATAGTATTCGCTCTGCAATGGTCAAAATTTTCTACGTAATCCTAACTTTAAAATTTTATTTTCGAAAGTCATCTTTGAACTGCGAAATACTCATTTCAGAACCATATTTATCGATGAAACAAGTTTTTTCACTGTCCGTTAGATTTAAAATTTTCCTGCGGATGGATTGACTTTATATTTGAAATAAATTACTTCTGAATAGCATAATTGCCATATGAGTGTAGGGATTTAGGATTAAATGTCAGAAAAATTTTCACATCAGAAGCGGCGCCTTCGATGAAAGTGAATCCGTCTATATATGTAAAACCACCGACGAATTCGCAGTATTCGCAGGATACTCTGGACGAGACAACGATCGAGGTTGCCAGGAGCTATCTTATCGGAGAGGCGAAAATGATATATTACAGGAAAGATATACAGAAAATAATTAATGTTACGCGTGAAGGGTTCTAAGGTGTTCGTGTCGTTCCAAGCCGAAACTCGAAACGATGCAATGAAATACAATAAGAGTGAAAGTAATATACTGATAGTGAATAGTTATCCGATAATGGCAAAACCCAATGACATAAAGTCTAAAGGACGTGAAATCGGAATATCGGATATTCATACGGGGAGTTCGAACATATCGAACAGTCAAGAAATAAATAAATCGAATAATTAGAAGAAGTGGTGGCGATAACGCATACCACGCGAAACGGATAAGATTGTAGGATGGTTAGCTGGGTGAAACAAGTGGGGTAACTTATACACTTCAAATAGAAAAATTACTTGTAGATAGATTGCAGAAGACGCCATCTATGGGTCAGAATGTCAGATGTGTCTAGTACACGGGCCTGTCTAATACAATAGATGTTACTTTTTCGTCAGTTGATTTAATTTGAGAAACATTTTCCCGAGTTGTTTTAACTTTGCCGGAAAAAAATAAATTTTACTGTCGTGAAACCGTCATATTTACTTTCGTAGCATTTTGTTGCATAGTTGGAATCAATGTTATTAAAAATGCTATAACATTGAGATTGGTTTGTTATTGCACAATATGATTCTTCATTCTAATACGTGAATGCATGATGTGTATGTATTATTATATTCAAAAATGTGATATTGTTTTAAATACTTATATTGTATCTAAAATGTATGTAATTGTTATTTTCATTTTCGAATTTTCTAATTTACTTAAGATATCAATAAATTTCAATCTTTTTTTCTAAACAAACAATTTTTAAATTAATAAATTTTAATCATTAATTTTAATCTGGAGATATTAGCTTTTCTCTATTATAAAAAAAAACTAATAAGGAGAGTATCTCAAATCCGGAACACGGATTTTGTTCAAACTTTGGGATGTTTTGAGATGCCAAAATATGAAGAAAGCTGCAATATTAGACTCTAATGCTTTGAAAAACTCAAATTATCGATATTTATAGGTGTATTTTAAGAAAATATTGAAAAATATGCTCTGTTTTATATCTTAATTATTCAGTCGAAAAAATCATTTCATACAACAATAATAAAAGAAAATAAAACTAGAGAAAATGAGCTTTCTGATGCTTTTTTAAGAATTAAAAAATATCGACTCCATCCAAAGTTGTGATAGTTTAAAGTTATG
>JAPYZO010003596.1:0-24678 GCA_030522905.1 Torymus flavipes
GTTTCGGAGCCGGGCGGGAATGAGGCACTTTCGGCCCGGTGTGAGGAAAAGATAATTTTAGGGGAATTACCTTTTTTATTCTGCGAGATTGCGATCTATAATGAACTTTGCAAATATGTATATGTAGGGACGCGGAAGTCCAGCGGCTTAATAGCAAAGTTATCTCACCCTTGTCGCAGTATCAGAATACGTGCAAGCGCGCCAAGGAAAATGTCAAGAGTACGTTTGCGGCGAGGGATGAGGAGCTCAAGAGAAAGCGAATGCTGGAAAAAGTCCGCGAGGAGAATCCAAAAAATCAGCAGCGAATTGTATCCTTTCTACTATCTTAACTTTCATGTTTAAAATTTATATATACGCTATCGATGTACATATATGAGCATAAAACGCCTTAACGATAAGCTTTATAGTCGCAAGCAAAGTCGAACTTGATGAAAGCCACCGTCGAAGTCTCCCGCGTCGTCAAGGGTCTGGAGGAGCAGATTGACTCGTTCGAGAAGCAAAAACTGCACGACGTTAAGACGATGCTTTTGAGCTTTGTGACGGTGGAACTAAGCTTTCACGCGAAAGCCGTGGAACTTCTGACAAAGGCGTATCAGGATGTAGCGGAGATTGATGAGACGCAAGACTTGCAGGTATAATGAGTGGCATTTGAATATTTAAGTTTTATCTTGTACTTTTTCAGTTTTTCTTTCATTATAAATAGGTATAGTTATTTTTATATATAAAATAAGAAATTTTATCGTTATTTGTATGTATGGAATAACGAGATTCAATGTTTTCTTTTATACTCTCGACATGCAGGACTATCAAACCGCGAGAGGAGAATTGAATGGGGTAACTTTAATGTTAGCTTTAGCTTAGTGTGTAGAATGTTTAACACGTATTTGTGCTGCTATATATATATGTATATATGTGCTAGTTTGTTCTTTGATTGAAATTAATGTTTCAATGTGTACACTTCATCATTAGGAATTCCGTGAAGCTATGAAGTCTGTCGATTCGACCAAGTTAAGTTCTGTCAAAAGATCCGGTTTTCGTCAGGCATATTCTCTAATGAATCTTCATAATCGATTTTCACCGTCGCCAACGTCTTTGAGGAAGGAAAAAGTTCACAGAACAACAGAGTCTTTGGTAAAAAAATTTATTAAATAATATAATCTACTAAATATTTTTCCAAATCACTTAATCAATAATTTTTTTTTCAGGATTCTTCAAAAACTGGTAATACAAATTCGTCAGAGTCAGTGCATGTTGAAGAGTATGATGAGAGCACAGAAGAATCCGAAGAATCTTCATCTATTCGAGAAAAGAAATCAGTGAGATCTAGACTTAAAACTATGTAAATCTTAATACCTAATTTTGCTTCAATTTTTCTGCCGTTTTAGAAAAGAGTAGTGCAGAATAAAGCTGTGCAGAAAAATAATGGTCGACTGCTTATAAGAATGGTGCCGACCTTGCCAAAGTATCAAAAGAACTTGACATCCTCTCTGATTCACAGTATTGGTTACTCTTAGTGCAAATTGATATCAAGATAAAGCCATGTTTTTGATAAAATATTATTAATTTAAAAAAGTCTGTACATTTGAAGTGTTGCAACAACAAGCTAGAAATATATTCTTAAGTTAAAATTACATTATTGTACTTGGTGCAAATTGTATATTCTGTGACAGATTGATCCAGAATTTCATGATAATTGGAAGATTCGATGGCTTATTTTTCAGCTCCTTCAACTCCTGCTTGTGTCATTAGGTCGGCGATGTTCTTTTCTAAATCGTCTATTCTATTTCCCATTTCATCTAGTATTTATTATTAAGGAAATATGTATATATATAAATGTTTTATGTGATAATTCACATTTTCCATAACTGTAAATACAAAATATAAATAATAAATAAATAACTTATAAATACAAAGTGAATTGAAAAATTTTTCTTTCAAAATAAAAAAAAATACCACAACACACAACTTTGAGGTTATGTGATGTCAGTACAAATTCACCTCTCCTACGGTTTTAATTGTTAAAAAAGGATATTTCTATTGATAATTTGATCCGACATCGTCTGAAATTTATCCTGCACATTTTGTAACAGTGTTTGTACCTACAAAAGCGGGAAAAAAACGTGCGTTTTAATCATAACATTATAAGTAACTCATCACTGGCAACAATAGATAACGTATCAAACGAAAACAAAGTCCAGACACGCTAAGCAATGATCGAACTTACATATTGCGTTAATTCTTGAACGTTCTTCGGGTCGACATTGTTCCCCGATGATGAGTAGCTTTCGCTCTCCTCGATCTTGTGGTCAGTCTTCGCCTCCGCCATCCTGTTGAGCAATCAGATATACATACATTAAATATAAACACTCCTTGAAATCCAAACTTATAAGTACCGTATTGTTTCTATCAAACAGAAAACAATCTGAAAAAACTTACGTGCGTTATAACAAAATTTGTCTACGTTAAGAATTCAAACTACTTGCAGGGAGCACCGGTCTCGCACAGGACACGTTCGTATGGGAGGACGAACGGCGACGCACAACAATCGCGCCTACCTACCCTATTATACGTTTGACGTTAAGCGATGGCGCCGCTGGCTGCCTCACAAATATACACACACCAGCGCATGCGGGGGTTTTCACCTCGTTCAGCTGATCTCGTGCTTATAATAAGTATATATATCGTGCTTGGCGGGCATTTATCAAAGGGGCTATGCCAACTGCGAAGCATCGACCGATCGCGAGTCGCACGAAGGTACTTATTTTTATAGGGGGAAGGCCGGGAAGGCAGCTATGCTCGCGATTGATTTAACAATGGTGATGAACGTCAACTGTTTCACGTTTTATTGCTATAGATTGCTATAGAATTAATTTTCTTTGTTTGACGCATTAAGTATACATGTGTATATAGATACTTTCGTCTTTTATAAATTGTTATTTTTGTGCAATCACTAGTAGGATTAAAAATAAATTTCTCAATATATAATTATAATTACGTAAATAATTAGTATATCGTGGTTTATCCGAATCAAATGGGTGGTCCGCTCATATTTTTTCGCTCGTGATAAAAAAAAAAAGAAAAACATCCGCAAAAAGTGTCGAGTTGCGAGCGCGCACTTATCGGACCGAATAACACGCGTGTTGTTTGGTGAGTTATTTATTTTTTTGTTTTCAAAGATAAAAAGACATACTATGTTTGCGCAAAAAGTCCCTCTCTCCCCTGTCGTCTGCTTCCTTGTAGAATAGTCCGCATGCGCGCAAGCGAGAGTCTAGTTTTGATGGCTTGATGCCTTGATGGCTTGATGCTGCGTCATCAGCTGATCGTGCGATGTTGACGGCCGAACCACGCGCGCGACTGGCCCGACGAGCCTCCGTGCGATGTAAATTGCCTCAGTCTGGTGGCCGACGGCGAGCGAGTCGAACGAGCGACGATCGCGCGCGCGATAAATATCAACGACGTTTGCTCACGCTTGCATATTATACTAGCGAGTGTACAAATTACATCATAGTGAAAGTAATAGTGATATAGAGCGACACAAGAGAGGTATAAACTATGCGCATCGGTGTAGCGTCCTGTGTGATCTTGTTGTTCTCCTGCATATCGCTCACGCAGACGTTCCGCTTCAGGGGGACTCAGAGATCGCCTGTTATTTTTGGTAAATATACGAGCTTATTTTTATTCTCACTCCAAGTATAGACAAGCCGATAGCATAGCATGAATTGTACATATACACTATATACATTTACGGCGATGTAAGGCTTCATTGCTTTGGGCGAACGATGGCCGCGTAAAAATAGAACGTATAAGTATAAGCTAAGAGGAAAACGAATTTTAGTTCCAGGAGATGGAGGCAGTCAGGTGGAAGCGAAGCTTAACAAAAGCACCATTGTGCACTACTTGTGCGAAAAGGTATCCAGTGGATATTTCAACATTTGGCTCAACTTGGAACTGCTGGTTCCGATAATTATTGATTGCTGGGTAAGTGCAAGAATAGCTCTGTGATATAGAGCGATGATAAGATATATAATTAATTACTGATAAAAAGTGTTTTGTTTCTTTTTAGATTGATAACATGAAGCTACTCTATGATAATCAGACACGAAAGACTAAAAATCCAGATGGAGTAGATATTAAGATACCAGGCTGGGGCGATCCATTCGTTGTAGAATACTTGGATCCCAGCAAAGCTTCTCCTGGTTCTTACTTTAAGGATATTGGCAATATGCTGGTAAAAGATTTGGGCTATGTTAGGAATGTTTCACTGCGTGGAGCTCCATATGACTTCAGAAAAGGACCAAGTAAATACTTATTCTTATATCATTGAAAATTACATGTGTTTATTTAGATTACCATAATGTGAATAAATGTATATTAAATGTAACATTTCAAAATGCAGTTGCATAAAAATTTGATGTTCATATTTTTTTTAAATAATTTGTCATTATAACTTTTTTTATTTACAAATAATTAATTTTTTATTCATTTTTCAATTCTAGATGAAAATGAACAATATTTTCAAGATCTGAAAGGTCTTGTTGAAGAAACTTATATAATGAATTATAACCAACCTGTTACCCTGGTGGCACACAGTATGGGAGGGCCAATGTGTTTAATATTTTTACAACGCCAGAGTCAGTCATGGAAGGACAAATACATTAATTCATTAGTCACACTGGCTGGAGCTTGGGGAGGATCAGTAAAAGCTCTGAAAGTGTTTGCAATTGGTGATGATTTAGGTGCTTACTTGTTAAGAGAAAGTATTTTAAAAGATCAACAGATCACCAGTCCCAGCTTAGGATGGTTATTACCATCAAAATTATTTTGGAAAGATGATGAAATCTTGGTGGAAACTCAATTAAGAAATTACACTTTCAATGATATGAGACAATACTTGATGTAAGTTTTATATTATAAAAAACCATGTGTTTTACTATAATAAAATGTTGATAATTTAATATGTGAATATTTCAATTTCTAGTGATATAAATGTGCCAAATGGTTGGGAATTCCATTTAGATAATCAAAAATTCCAATTAGATTTTAGACCTCCAGGTGTAGAGCTTCATTGTTTACATGGAGTACAAGTACCCACTGTTGAAAAGTAATGAAAACCAATCTATTAGAAAATTTAAAAAAAAAATTTCTACCCTTTCAAAAATAATTTATTTAATACTAATTTTACCTTTTACATTTTATAGATTACATTACAAACCTGGAACATCTATTGATGGCTATCCTCAATTAATACCAGGGGATGGAGATGGTACTGTTAATTTGAGGAGTTTAGAAGGATGTACATTTTGGAATGGCAAACAGAAGAAAAAAATTTATCATCAACCATTTCCTGGAGTCAATCACATGCAAATTTTAAGTAATCAAGCAGTACTTGATTATGTCAAGAGTGTTTTAAAATTTGAGAAGTAAACACAAGATCTCTAAAATACAAAAGTGTTTTCCTCAAGTATAAGGATGAAACAAAAAACAAAGTTGGTGTGATAAAAGATTGCATTCTGGAAATTTATTGTGAAAATCTTTTGTGTTAATTTTTTTTTTTGTACATTTTATAACTTTACTATATATGTAATTGTAAGAAAAAACTACGTAAATTTAAGAATTTTTTTTTTAAGTTTTTACATGACAACATTCAATACTTGCGTACTTCCATAGTTAAATTTTTTATTAAACATTATGTACTGCCCAGTGAAGCTATTTTAGTTTGACTGATTAGAGCTGTGACAAAGATTATATACATTCAGCATCACAATAGTTTTTTTATAATAATTTTACGTTTAAAACTGTTATTGATGAAAAAATTTTAAAACGAATAAAGAAATATTATTTTTAATATAAAATACAAATATTTGTTTAAACTTGTTTGAATGAAATCGTCCATTCAAAGATTGTAATTAAAGGCTATAGATAAAAAATTAAGTCAGTATCTTAAGAAAACAAAGTTTTAATAAACAATAAATACTTTTATACTGAATTCCATACATTGATAATGATCTATTATAAATACATCATTTACGTACAATATTTTTCACAGAATATATTATTATTAATCTAGATTTTACATACATAAAAAGTTGTCAACTCAACTTCCACTATTCTGTCATTTGGTACACATTTCAATAATGTTATATTGAAGTAGAAGTCGTTAATTACACCTCAACTTTGTGTTCATTGTAATGGAACACAATTTAAAGGCAGCAGAGGAATGCTCGAGACTTTTCACTAAAACATTTATCACGCAAGCACCTTTTAAACATTCACCCTTAAACTATATAGTACAACTTAATCTTCAATAATGCAACAAAGTAATAATATTTCATTTAAAATTTATAAAATTGTAATCATTATATAGTGATCACCTATAAAAAAACTAGATATAATTTTGATTGATCAAAATTGCAAGTCAAACCATAATTTTGATTCCAATTTAAATTATGTAACTGACTTTAATAAGTTAACTATCAAATCTTTAGATATCTATTATCACAATCTAAAGTATAACAAAGACTTATATAAAAAAAGAAACTTGAAAATTTCTGTATAAAAAACAAGTGAAATCAAATATTTACTGAAACAAAAAAGTTGAGCTAATGTCAGTTGAGCCCTGACGAAGTTTTCAAAAAGGCATATAGTCCAACAGCTAAGATAGTTATGACTGTAATAGTCTTATAACTTTTGAAACGATAAGGATTTCTCGGTTGTGTGCGCGCAACCTTCAATTTTCTCTGTCTTTCTTGCTCCAAACGTACTGCTTCTGCTTTTAATTTCCATTCTTGTTCTTTACGTCTTCTTCTATAATCAAATTCTATTACATCATTATCTATTGACTCTGGTGGATACTGCTGATATAACTTTGAAGAATGAAATAAAAGTTTCTCAAATGGTAAATCATCTGGTAACTATAATATAAAAAATAAATTGTAATTAGTTATTCTTAAAAGACCATATGAATATTTGATTAAAAAATATTTTGACCTACCGTACTGAGAACTTTGTGTGTGTGACCCATGTCTGGTGTTGTACTAAAAATTTCTTTATCCCTATATGCAACAATTTTAGTACTTAAATATAAAGGAATTAATGGTGGACTTCCAAGGAAGTAGTCAAATAACCTATGTAATAATTTTCTGTTTTCTGAGTATTTATGTGCATACCACGTTGTATACTCAGCTAGAGCAAAATGTGGAAACAGTTCCACACTGTAATTAAAAATATTTAATTAGTGGTATTTTTATGAAGTTTTATTTTAAGTTTAAATTTTATCTAAATCATAAAATAGCCATACTTACTTTTCTAAATGTTCTAAAAGCTTAGAATGTTCACGATCTAACAAAGCAAATATGTAGAAAAGTTCTTGATTCACTTTTTCCATGGTTTTCTCCATAAACCTTTGTAAAAACGTTACTGAAATTTTCTCTAGGACATGTAAACCTTGTTGCAAACCCATGACTAGCAAAACAGTTGCAGCTACATCATTATATCCTTGGTAATAACTAAAAAATTTATTATACGTTTAATTAATGACAGCAAGCAGAGAGTGTATATTAGAAGCAGTGATCATACATACTTCAACTCTGAATGCTTTGATAGCACCCAGCATATTATTTGTGTTAATTCCTTTTGAAACTTCTCCATGGCATCCTCTGAGGTATCTTCTGGCATATGGCTTCCACTGCGGGCAACATCTTTTAATATCTGTTGATATACATCATTATCAACAAGTTTATGTACATCTTCAAGATCTTCAACCATTTTTAATTTTTTTTCTGGTACTCTTAATAACTTTGGCCACACAAATCTTCTCACATCATCTGTAAAAATAGATAATGAATCTCTTTATCAATTGATCTCATTTTGATAATCGCAATAAAATAATCATGGTTATAAATCAGAGACATACCATGAACTAGACCTTCACTACTGCAACCGAGTCGTTTCAATTCACTGAACGTTAAATTTGGTTTTGACATAGTTCCTTTAACTACAATTAACTTGAGTCGTTCTAGCTCTATTGATTCATTTTTGTCAGTTAAATTGTTATTTATTATTTGTTTATCAAAAATAGGTATAATTTTATCACCTGTTGAATGCAAACCAGTGATATCTGGAAGCTCAGGAACAACTCCATCAGTCCAAACAGAGTCCAAATCTGACATATTAACAAAAGGAATGGTCTCAAAAGAGAGCCCTTTGCATTCCTCAAATCCTACAAACTACTATTATTACACATCTGCTCCACAATTATCTGCTGATTCTCAACGCGTCATTCCACTCGTCTCCTCTTGCAATCGTCTATCACTGTTGCACAGACCAACATCGTTGTTTAGACTCTCTCTATATCCCGGACGTGTGTTATGACGCATCTGCTAGTTTGCCCCGCTTAGATTTCTCCTCCTGCAACGTATAAAAGTCTGCGGTGATAACTGCGGTCTCGCTCGGGGAAAAAAGGCGACGAATCAAGGCGAGCAAGCGGAGAGAAAAGCGTAAAGAGCCGTAATCCTAACCCCTTCCTCGACAATGTCATTTGTTGTCTCCCAGTGTCGCGCATCGAAGTATCGCCGAGCATCAGAGCTGAGAGAGCGAGCGCAGTCGCGAGAACTTTATTGACACCTCTAATGTCCAACTCGTCTCTCACACAACTACAGCGCACAGCTGCTATGAACGAACGCGCGCCGTGATGAGTAAGTAGTGTTTTTTGCCATTCTCCACTTTACCGCACCGCTCTCCACAGTTCTCCTCTCCCACCGTGATCAAAGACTGGGACCAGCCACTTGGTCATGCGCCGCCCAGATAGACCCAGTACTGGCACGCATAAACGCATTTACGACGTCGACCGCGGTCCGCAATACCGTGACGGCCGATGGGCGACGCCACTCGCCAGCTATGCGCGCTGACACTGCCGCCAGCGAGGCAGCGACTACAGTTTGCATTAATAACGAACGGACGCGAGAAAAGCGAGAATCTGCCTATCATAGGTAAGTATATAGTAGTGGGTAGTAGGTATATGTAGTTCTCCGAATCTCTGCCCTCTGCGGCCTCTGCGCTCTGCCCCGCTCGCTGGCTGATGCTCCGTTTTCTCAACAGAGAGCAAGATACCGTTTTGTGTTGTCGTCGGAACGCACGGGGAGAGGGACGCATACAGATACGCCAGTGTAGGTACAGAAACTCTGCTTTTGGGCTTTTGTTTTGAACGGTATAGCCAAGTTTCCTAACCAAAAAAACGAGAGGTGAACCAACTCCAGGAAGTGTGTGCTGTGCGCGACGATGCTTTGTTTACGTGAGAGCTGAGTGCATCAGATACAGCGCGGCCGCTTATACAATAATGTCGCCCTAGTCTCGAGGGTGAAATCTCCTGTACGGTTTCCTTTGGTACAGTCAGTTCACTGTTTATGTTGAAAAGTTGTGGCTATTATTTTTAGAACCTAAGACGCCTGAGGTGCCCGGAATCGTACACCTACACAGCCACTGTGTATTTTAACAGAATATAGACATAGTACTGCGGAGAGCGCGTCTTCGCCTCTAACCCAAGTACGCAGATTGCTTACTGCACTGGATGCGAAAAAGGACAACGGCAACCATAGGAAATCTATGGGGTTGCCGTACGACTGGCAGACGACCAAGCGAAAGGTCGTACAACGAAGTCAATATCTCTTTGAGATGGGACAATGGTGAGTATTTTTTAGATGCCTAATTATGGATTTTTTTTATTTGTATTAACGTTAATGTGTTTGGTTTATTTTAGGAGCGATTGCAAATTCATTGTTGGCCAAGAGCCCGATCAGCAAGTTATGGAAGGTCACAAGGTCTTTTTAGCAATGTCGAGCCCTGTATTCGAAGCAATGTTTTATGGTGGGATGGCTGAAAAAAATGACCCTATCCCAATAAAAGACGTTCAGCCTGGAGCCTTCAAAGCACTGCTCGAGTACATTTATACTGATCGAGTAAATCTGACATCTTTTGAACTTGCCTGTGAACTGTGTTACTGCGCAAAAAAATACATGTTACCTTTTCTCGTTGAAGAATGTAAGAAGTATTTATGGTCTGATCTTTCACCCAAAACAGCTTGTCGTGCATATGAGTTTGCAAAGTTATTTGAAGAACCTGCAATAGGTGCTAAATGTTTGCATATTATGCGCAAGGAGACCAATGAAGTGATAAATGAGCCAAGTTGGGGTGATGTGGAACTCGATACTATAATAAAAATTTTGGATTTAGATGAATTACATATAACCTCAGAATTAGAATTGTTTAACGCTTTAGCTAGATGGGCTAAATATGAATGTAACCGGCAATCACTAGACACATCAGATCAGAAATCCATTAAAAGTGTAATTGGAAATGCTTTAACTAAAATTAGATTTCTTACATTGACTCCACAAGAATTTGCCGAGGGACCAGCTAAGTCATTATTATTAACACAAGAAGAAGCTTTTGCACTTTTAATGAATATTTCATCACCTAATTGCGAACAATCAATGCCTGAGGGCTTTTGTACAGAAACAAAAAGTAGAGCCAATGTATTTATGCAAGTTTTCAATGATTTTTCAGTAAGTCCTGTAAGTTCTTGTTTTTTTATTTTTTCATATTATAAGTTGATATGAAAAATATTCTTTGGATCATTATTCACATTATGTCTGTTTTTTTTTATTTTAATTATTTATTTAATCTTTTTCAGAAGAAAAGATCTCAACCATTTGCTATTTTTGGAAGACGTCCATATGATTTGGAAGATCATCCAATTAATTTAGTTACATCTGCTCCATTACTGGGAGAGCCTATTGGAGAATCATTTAATTCAATGTCCGATCCAATTTCTTTGATAAGAAAAGAGCTTGAAAGAAATAGTAATAATTTACCAGAAAGACCATTAGCATCAACACGCAATGAATACCGCGATTTTCCAAAATTCTACTGTGTTCGAACAGTTGAAGATCAAACGGAAATTCATAACGATAATATATTAGATTGTAATCTTTCGTTTATGACTAGTAAAAATATTTGTGTTCTTGGACTTCAAGTGCCATCACAGATTTTAAATAGGGTATATTTTAATTTTAATTTTTCAATTCATTATAAAAAATGTCAATTACAATCATTTTCAATTTTAAACTATTTTTTATAGCAAATCAACTCTCATCCTCCAAAGTTATCATATACTGAAGTATTATATGCTCATCTTCTTGATGCTTTTGGTACTCGACTCACATATACTCATTTTAGCACAAAAGTCAGTGTTCAAGATTTGGTTGAAGTTACTTTCAATCGTCCAGTGTATATTCAGAAGGGAAAGGTAAATATCTGAGAAAGTACATTCAAAGTGTTACAAACTAAAATTCATTTTAAATAATTTTTTTTTTATTTACAGATTTATAAGATAGGAGTTGTATTTAACACTGAGGGCTGGTATCCATTAGCCAATTCCAGCCAACATGAAATCTGTGATAACGTGATATTTGAGTTTCAAGTTAACTGTGCTTTCAAGGCGCCTCGAGAAAGCTTAGACGGTCTTATAAGATCTATAATTTTTACTAATCGTTAATTATTACTTTAAAATCTAATAAATTTTTACTTATGTAAATTTGTGATATAAAAGAAGGAAGAGAAGAATATTATTTCCTTAAAAAGCAGTTATCAAACACTTCTTCTTTTTCTTCATCTTCAAGAACACATTCAGTCTCTTGAAATAAACAATCTGTGTACAAATTTTAAAGTATCTCATTGTTAAATGTTAATAATTAAGCCTGAAAAGCAGCTATATAAATTATTACAAGAAAAGTTCTCAAGTTATTTTTTTTTCATTTAATAAGTTTAATGAGATTTTTTTATTAGATTTTACAAAAAGTAATTTTTCTAAATATATTATGTAATTTACATATTAATTTGTAATCGTGCCAATTTTTATACGTGCAATATTTTACTTACTTTATAATAATTTTGAGTTTATAAGATTGGTTTCTTGTTTTATAACCAAATTGTTGTTAAACCTATTATACTTTACTCATACACTTGTTATTTACAAATCAGCAGATTCGATGTCATATATATACATATAATAGAAAATAAAAAAAGATATAAAAAACGTACATTCCTGTGTTGTTTTTATACATTTATTACTCTAGTTTAATTTATTTAGCATAAAAAATAAAACATTTTATTGTATCGGAATGAATAAAAACTTAATCAAATGGAGCATGGCGTATTTTCAGGCGAGGCGTGTACGCATGCTGACTTAGGGATACGCATTCATTATTGATTTTCTACGTCGTTTGAGCAATAGCGTAGGTTGTAGGATACGAACTACCTCGGAGATTGAAGCTCAAAGGATAAACAAAAATTGAATTTGTCTGATTTGTTTTGATAGAAATTGAAAACTGTTTCGATGATTTTAAATTTTAATGCAATTATCTAATAAAACTTATACTACGAAAAAGTTAAAAATATTGTTGATAAAAAACGTGAGTGAAGAAAAACCACGCACAATTCGTTATGTAATTAGCATTTTTATAAATGAAAAAACTCATTATTCATAAACGTCAACTTGCTAATTTTTAAGGAAGGGATTTTAAAATTTACTTCTATATAGAATTATATTTTCATACCATTTGATATATTGACTACATTTTTGCATGCAGATTATTTACACACACCTCCTACAAATGACAAAAAATAACACATGGCACACAGAATGTGTATATTTTAAATTCTTTATTAGGTATTCATTAAACAAATTCCAACGTTCGAAACATCAATAGGCGCGCCATTTTACATGCCAATACACGTCGAGCACATTCGATAGTTGATATAATCATCATCATCATCATCATCATCGTCCTCGTCTTAGTCGTCGTTCGTCGTCCTCGTCTATACGTCGCTCTCGTCATTAATCCCATCGTTTAAATTCAATAATTATCATCTTTATTATTTTACAATTCAAGGAAAATTCGATGACGCGAAATCATCCTCTCCCTCTCTCTCGCACAACACTCTCGCTCCGCTATTAATCTTTCGGTATAATAATTCCTTATACTTGTCGAACTCATGGCGATCGAGCGGCGTCTCGGTGTGTATATCTCGCGCGGTGCTAGTTCGTTATAAAAAAGTAAGCGCACCGGGAAAAAAAGACTCTCCCCCACACTCTTTCGCCTCCCCCCCTTATAAGATTACATCGATCTCGCGGTAATGAAGGTATATATAACACCTCGACGCGCGCTCGCACCGGTGAAATATGTAGCGTGTGTCCTTTTTTTGTTGTTGCGGGTGTATGTATATATATAACGCCGTGGAATGACGAAAATTCGCCGCGTGATTGACCAAAATCACCTCGCAGTATGTCTATTTATCCCTTTAATGCTATTATCATACTTTGTTTCCTTATACATCTTGTCTCTTACACTTTTCAACTAGACTCAATTCTCCGAATTATCCTCGTGTGTTTTTACCTATATACTTTACCTTATTTTCGCTTTGGATTTTTTTTTGTTCGTTCTCGTCATATAATATCGCTCGCGAAAGGAAGCCCAGGAGTGCCCACACACAATATACCTACGTAATCGCGTTCTTTATTCTTTCATCGTTTTAAACCTTATATGTTTTTCTGCTTATTTAATTTATAACGCTCATCGTCGACGGGGCGGGACTATTTACACTTTTTTTCTCTCTCTCTCTCTCACCCATCATTTTTTTAAGGAATTGTGCGTTCCGTTACGTATCACGGTTTACGTATTTTCTTTTAATATCCACGCGGCTTTTTTTGTTTTATTAGTCTTGAAAAGTATGCAATATCCTGACGCGCGGATGCGCACATACATATATACGCGACAAAGAAAATGGGTCAGAGTAGCAAGCCCCATCCTCGCTATATTAACGAGAGACGCAATCGTCGCGCGCATCCTTCATCAAGATATTCGCGTCATCCGCGGCCGGCCGTATGTATAACGAAACTAATAACTCGAGCGAGCGTTTTTCTTTCTTTATCTCTCTATGATTTTTTTTTCTTCTTTTATTCGTTCGTTTGTTTCTTCTTGTTATTATTTGTCGTTTAATATCGGAGAACTTGAAACCCCTTATATACGGGTGTAATATTATACATGCGCGTGTGGTATCACGTCTGCGTGCGTGTGTGTGTGTTTGTGTGGATGTACTTATGGTGAGCACCCCCGGCATGTGTCGTGGTTTCTTTTTTTTTCTCTCTCTCTCTTCTTTTATCATATAATATAAACGCGTGCGCGAGATACGCAGAGATTTACATCTACAACAGACTGCACAAAACTCACGCATATATATATACTCGTCATTGTGTCACTCACTCTAATTCGCATTCATCGCTCCTCTCTTACTCTTTCTCTCGCTATGTTTTAATGTATAATTGCGCGTTCGTGATTGTTCTGGAACACCGCTCGTTTTGTTTTATTTTTATACGTTTACTCGACAAAGTCCAAAAAAAAAATCATCCTCCGAGATAATTACTTCCTTTTTTCCTTTAATTCTTTATATATTATACACCCGAATGGGGGGAAGGGAGATCCCGTCGCGAGGCTCGCGCGCGTGCGCATGCCGTCACTTCCTATATATTATAGTAATATAATAATTATACGGTCGGTCGTGTTCTTCTTCTCCTTTTCCTTCTCCCTCGGTGATGACTAGTCGAGCCTCTACAGAGTTACAATTCTAAGCTAAGCGATCACAAAGTCTATGAATTCAATTCCTTGCGTAAGCTACATACGCGCGAAAAACACATCGTCGCCATATCTCATATTTCAATCCTTCTCCCCTTTTCTGTCTTAAAACTCGTCTCTTTTACTTTGTTTCTTCAGGTCTGTAAATTCCTCTTCCGTAATATCACGAACACATATACATTACGTATAACGCTCGTTCAATCCCGTATCTTGTGTGCATGTCCCATCGTGTATGCTGTGTATATAACTTTTTTGCGCTTCCTTTCTTCTTCTCTCTCTCTCTCTCTCTTTCTTCGTCAAAAATGGAAATTCGCATCAAAATTTGCTATTCGCTATATGTAAGTATATTTGGCACCCGTATGTTTTTTTTTCTTCCTCTTCTTTAAAGTACATGATAGTCAACTTCGGCTATAATAATAATCTCAGGTTTTTTCCTTCAACAGATGAAAATCTCGTGTGTGTAATACAATAATTTATTATGGCAGTTGGTTACCCTGGCAATAATCAGAGCTTTTTTCATGTAATATATTATCGAATCTTAAAAAAACGTTTAGATCGAGAGAATCTATAGATTATTTTCCTCTACTAATATAGTATTGCGGAGAAAATATATTATACCCCATCATCTCGTCAGCATCACGGGCAATCAACATAGACGCTCTCGCGTATATGACGAGTATACACATATATAATATACGGTATAATAAAGTATCGCGAAGAAATTTAATTCCTGAATAATCGAATACATAGCGGTTTGTCTTGTGTATGTGTGAACGCGTTAAAATAATGTTTCTCAATCTTATTTCGAGTGTTTTTTAAAATTTTCCTATATAACTCGCTCAGGGCGAGGATTTCCTCGCGAAAAAAGAAACTGAGAAAATCCTCACCCCGCGCGCGCACGATAAATATATATGATATAACTTCGTCATAAAGTTCAACTACAAAGTATGTGTTATGCAGCGACGAAGCGCGCCAATCAACAATCGTTAAACTACACGAACTCATCCTACAGATAAAACGCAAAAACACATCATCATCTCTCAATATAACTCACACATACGCACACACACACACACTTTCTTCGCGCTGCCAGGTGTCCCCGGCTGCCTTAGTATCCCAGGACAGACGAGGCCGGAGGTCGGCGCCGGTGACTTGGGCGGTGGCGGCGGATCTGGCAGATCGGCGTCGTCGTCGTCGAGGTCCTCGACCGCTGCGGCCATGGTCGCGTCGACGCACGGCGACGGGGTGCGCTGCTGGGCGCGCTGCAGCTGCAGCTGCGAGACTGCCGCCGGCGAGGCGGTGCAGTAGTAGGCACTCTGGGTACACTCGTATTCCTGCAGCTGCAGGTGCTCGAGCTCGTCGACGAACTTGGTCTTGTGGTGCGAGCTCACCGGACTGCTGCTGTCCGTCGGCGAGTCCGCGAGCATGAAGGTGGAGAGCGAACGCTTGCTCGTGTGGGTGCCGCCGACCGAGAGTTTTGATAGGCTCGGCGAGTCGCGCAACACGCCGCCCGAGCAGCCGATCTCCAGGAGGTCCTCTTTCTTCTTGTCCGCGAGGCTGGCCAACGAGCACTGGAAGGAGGGCAAGAGATTGGTTAAGTGAGTTGAACAAATACAACTCATAATAGGTATAAAAAAAGAAAGAGATTCCACGTTGATACAGTTTTGAAATAGATTCTGAGATAATATTTTCTATACGAGAAATATAATGTGAATGAAACTTTTCGAAGTTGAAAATCTACATATTTCAAGATTTTCAGATATACATTCATCTTTTCACGTATTATATGTCTATTGATTACATTATGATTCAATTATACACATTGTGTATTTTTATATACGTTTATATAGAAATTTAAAAGACACGTAAACTTAAGGTAAGAAAATAATCCTTACCGGATCGACGCCAGCGTTGGAATTGCCATTTTTATCTCGCTGATGGTATATGCCCGCGAAAATCAGGATGTTGAGCAGTAGAAGGAACACTCCGACGGCAATGGTGACCGTCAAAGCCGTCGTGTAGCTCTGGTAGTGACTGGAGGCGAGCTTGCGGAGAAGATTGTTCGGTCCAGGTCCCAGATTCGGATATTGCGTATTGCTGAAAGACAAACAACACCGTTATAACTACTTTTTTTTTATTCAACTTAAAATAACCCTCATTATCTTCAATGTTACGTTATATTTACGTAAATTACCTATCAAAAAAAAAAAATTTACGGTCAGCGATAAAAGCATGTAAGTGACACAATGACTTTTAGATTTTATAGTGATTTAAGCGGAAGTCTCGGCCACTCGCGTCCGGCACGCGTGTTACGCAACTCATGGTATTTTTCTCAATAGAATGTAAATGCTCAATAATATATATATTTAAAAAGCTAAAGCGTAAACGACTTCAGAAAAGCTATTTGCGCGCTACTGTTATTATATTTTTCGAAAACTGTTTTTCCACATCCACGCGGCGCGCGCGCGCGTGAGAGAGTTGCGTAATGCACTTTCTTGAAAATCACGCGTAAGTTCCGAAACGTAAAGTCAATACACTATACTCTAACCGCTGATGATAGATGTTTGTTTTCGCAGTTTACCAAAGATTTCATTTCCTCGGGGCCAATAAATACAGCAAACATTTGCTCGATTTTCACGCTCTCGATCCTACAGCATTTCGGAATCCACTTTACATCAATACACACACACGTGAGATTGGGCGTGCAGTCGGTGGTGGTGGCCATGGTGGTGGTGATAGCGGCCGAGCTCGATATCGAGGGCTCAGTGGGATAGGGCAGGGGCAGCGGTGGCGCGGGTATCGGCATGGCCATAGTCTGAGGTCTGACCGCGCCCTCGTACAGCGCCGGACTCTCGGACAGATGATGATGCCTCATACTGATCTCGTAGCCGGGCCGATGGAGCTGGGGCAGTAGGTTCAACCACAGACTCATCTTGTGGCCTCGGTAGTGCGAGCGCATCTCTGTGTTACGGCCAGCCTCCAAGTACAGCTGGTTTATCGAGTCGTACGAGTCCCAGAACGGCGGCGAGCTTATGCCGACGTCCGCTGCCGAGGCCCAGGCTGCCGCGTTCAGCGACGACATCGCCGCGCCGTTCGGGTCGCTGTAATATAGAAGGGATTTAGTCGACGTGATTTATTGCCGGAGAAAGGGAGAGAGTAATTAAGGCTTTTTTGCGGGAGACACGTGGGGGACAGGTGGATCGTTAACGGTTTGCTCTGAGTGCTTTTTTTGAATAAGGTTTTAAAAAAAAAAAGAACGTTTTATTTTTTGCATGATATGGGGGCTTTGGAAGATGAAAATGAAATTTCGGAGGGTCGCCCGCATATACCTACCCCTATATTCGCGCGTGGGTTATCGATAGGTGTATATATGACGTGCAATCGGATTATAGGTGGAAAAGAATTTATAGAAAATTTGTCCTTTTTAAGCGAAAAGTGCAGGTTTGAAAACTTTTTATCGCGATTTTTGGTCTACAAGGTGGAGTATATACATTGATTTTTAATTGACTGTGTGCTTGGTGTCGAGATACTATAATCGATACTATAGGGAAGCTCGTGAAATTCGGCCCAGTTTACAATTTTCGCCATTCATACGTTATAGCAAATGAAGGCTTTAATTAAATACCACACGCTGAATTTGCACTTTGGAATAATGTTACGCGGGTATTAAGTTTAAAATAAAATTGTATTCTTGGAAGTATACGTGAATAAATGCGGTTTTGTGAGATTTTTTTTTTTCAGCGCGCAGTGTGGTTAAAATATACAAAAGGATGAATTCCGTATTGAAATAAAGTTTTCCATTCATAAATATTTTTTACTGTTTTCATTTATATATGTGAAAAATGGAAAAAAAGGAACGAAATCCGCACAATGATTGATACATTTTGTATGAAGTTGTATGTACATTGTTGAAAAAAAGGCTCTCTCCGCGCTTGGAAAATTTATATTTTATATGTTTTATAAAGTGATAAAAAAATGTATGTCTCGGAATATAGAGCGAAATTTTGCGGGAGGAAATTTCTTTTAACGGAAAAACTCAAAGGCGGCGTTAAAAACATGACGGTGTGTACAAACATTTTGAAAATTACTTCATACGGGTGACTCGAGCAGATTGCATTGTTAAAGTGAGAGAGCCGTGAGAGAGATTTTTAACAGGGTATTGATTTCAAATAAATTACTCGCGTTTCATCGGGGGCGTAAAAGTCCCAGAGGGTTCTTGGTTTGTTTGCAAATGGTAGGGAAAAATAAGTTGTGTATGTTCAAAAGCATGTAAAAAAAGATACAACAAAAAAATGCAAAACTTTTACTTATATGATGATAGATTAGTTTTCAAAGAGGAGAAGCAAATAACCAAATGAAAAGTATAATATTTTCAAAACCTAAAAACTATTGAATTATTATAACTTGCAACGAAAACAGAAAAGAAGCTTTTTTTTTATTCAAAAGCAGAATGCTCTCGGTACACATAATATTCCGCTACAAAAGATTATCCTCTAAAACTATAGCTTTGCTCACAGAACTAATTCTACCTCTGCTCAATTTATCTATTTCTTCCTTTCTCGACTCACCCCCTCCTAATGAAGTTCGACAGGTAATGCACGAGCAGCCTGGACAGGTTCTCGTCGGCGGCCGTATAGTTTCCCGCCATCGCGTGGCCTTCGTTCCTGAGCATCGGCACGCCCAGAAGAAACGGCAGTTCCTCGCCCTTCCGACTAGGCCTCTCGCCCGGCTGGAAGTGCAGGAAGTAGCCCCTGCCTCCGGTCGCCGAGTGCAGCAGTGCGAGTCTGAGCAGCGGCGCGGCTACCTGGCCGTCCCCTAAAAGCGCGAGCAGACCCTCGCAGATGGCCATGGGACTGGGCTCGCCACGCTCCCAGTCCGTGTACTCGTTCCGTAGCGTCGAGTAGATCTCGTGCAGGTGGTAGCGGTAGGTGTTGCGCACGTACGTGCGCAGAATCCGGTCCCGGCGCGTCTCGTTCAGTCCGTTCTATAGCACAGGTATTTTATATTTATATATATGGTTGTAATGTATATATATAATATAGCGAAAAGATTTGTTTGAATATTTTTTTGTATTGGGAACTTTTTGAGCTGCGAAATAACGCGGCTTTTTCGACGCGTTGCTTTTGTTTATTGAAACATCAATCGATACGTTTTATTTTATATACGAAAATACAATAATTCCAGCCGATGGCAAAATGAAAATTTTTCGTTGGAGATTACATATAGATCCACGAGCCAATCGGGAATTAAAAAACGATCATTTGCTAGTGAAGTTCAATAAATTGTACAGAAACAACCGAATCGGAAAACAATGATCCGAGACTAAAAAGCAAGCACCCTTAGTGCAAGAGGAGAGATAATATCCGCTTTTTACTCACTAATACATTTATCCGCGAGCACTCCGAGTCGTAAAATCGACAATGAAAGTTATATCTCCGCCCTTGACGGACTAATTTTTTTCCATAACTCTTATAAGAAGGAAAGAAGAAAAAAATAAAGAAGACACTCCTGGCGAGCGCAACAGCAAGCCAGGAATCAATACAAGGAGATGAGAACAATCGATTCTAGAGCTAAGCCCGGATTCCTAGACTTTGAGCGAGAACGCAACCGGAGAGAGGGAAGCTAACCATTAGGGAATTAAATCAGAATCAGGACATCATAATGCTTCAAGGGGATAAAGCAGCAGCAGCACAACGGGAAATCGGGTTAAAACACTTCGTTTAATCAGCTTTGGCTAAAAATCTCTCATCGAGAATAAGACGCGGCGTGAAGGTATCCCCGTTACACTCCCGCCCCAAGACGCCGTGTATATATATATATACGTATACCTATATATACACGACAGCTTTTTTTCCGGGAAGCGATCGCGCTAATCCGATTTGTCGCTCTCCGTTTTAATTTTGATTGGCCAATCATGTTCAAAAATAGCCAATATCGCAGTATCTGGCCAATTAAAATTATAATCCCAATTAAAGGGAAACGTATATATCTTTTTTTCACAATAATTGTCGCAACTCACCTCGAGATCTTGTTCCGTGAGCTCGAGCCAGGCCTCGTCGGATGTCAGGCCCATGAGGACGTCTCGGTCGCCAAAGTTGGCGAACTCTGAGCCTGGCCCCGGCATCAGGGGCATCAGACCCGATGACGATACAGTCGGCTGGAAGTTCTGCAATGCGAAGAAAGAGCGACGAACGCTTAGTAATTTAGCAGGAAAAATTACAATATTTCACCGGTTTTAATATGGCACGCGCGCGGTCTTGCGCAATGGCAATTCATTACTATACACATCGCGGAGAGAGAGAGCGAAACGAGATGAATTTTTCCTAGTTAAGGAGCCGAGTGAGGAAGAGAGAGAGGGAGTTTGCCGAGTTTAATGAATGATTACATGACGTCGAAGTAATTAAGTAATCTAGTTTAATTAAATTTTGCGCGAGCGCACGCGCGCACGTGTATGTATATATCAAATTTCATTCCGCGAAGGAGGAGCAAGGGATATATATATACATGCGCGCGCGCGCGTTCCGGAAAAAGTGCAGCCGTCGTCGTCGTCTCTCTTTTCCTTAGTCTTCTATTCATAAAATGTGCTTCATATAATCAGTATAAATTGTCAAACGTAATTTTACGTCGCTTATTGCGAAGGGAAAAAGCGATGGTACATCGTAATTAAACGGGCACGAACAAGTTGATAAATTTTTTTTTATGAAAACAGGGGTATAAGCTTTGATCTTGCGGAATCACGATATATGGGGAAAATTTCATTGTTATTGCTTGAGGATTTGTGAAAAGAAAGATTATTTTTATTCGCTGGCACGAACTTTCAGCTCATTTTATTGAGTATGAAAAATATAAATATACACGCAGATAAATGTTAAAAGTGAAACGCGAGTTCATCGATATTTTTATATATTTATTTACTCGATGCTGCAAAAAAATCTTGCACATGTTTATCTTTATGATCGGCTGCCACATTTCTGTCACTTTTTTCTATTATTTTCTTGTAAATAAACATCAATAAACATGGTAAATAACGTTACGAATAAATCGTAAAAGCCCATAGCGCTTTAATGAAACGTAAATATAATCAACTAAAAAAAAAAAGAAAAGAATTTTACCTGATTACTGACGAGGCTCTGGGGCAGTACAGCGCCGTCGATGAACGGTGCGAACCCAGACGTGAACCTCGGCACGTCGAGTTTGACGGCGAGGAGCTCGTCGACGCCACGTAGCCGCAGACAGGGCGCGATGTCGTCGGCCTCGACGTCCCCAGGACAGCCGACGATCTCGGCGACGCGCCGCTTCACCTGCAGCGGCTCCCGCTGCACAGCCCAGGGTGATAAAGCCGAGCCACCCAGTAGCACCACTCGCTCGACTAGCTCTGTAATGGAACGAAAACAAGAATTTGTTAAGGCACTGGTATGGGCTAAATAAGATTGGAGCTCGGAAAAGGGATTTTCAGGGATTGGATTAGATCGCGGAGCTGACGCTGCGTCGACGTCAGTTTTCCTGATACGCTGCACAGCCGTGGTATTGAGTTTTTCGGAGCGCGCTGCGGCGTTGGGAGGGATTTGTATATAGTGCATCGTAATTAGAATGTGGAATTGGTCGGTAATTTTGGCTTTATACCAAAAGCTCGCGAGATAATAATTGAAATTATGTAGCGGTCCTGATGGTTTAAACATTTTCGGTCCTCTCTATATACTCACACGCAAGCTCCGAAACATTTATTTGCATGGGGAGAGAGGGAAATTTTTTCGAGATCAAAGGGAGGACAAAGCGTTTGGGCAAACGCAATATGCATACTTAATACAGGAGAGAAAAAGCGAGAGTAAAAGAGAATATGCCGTTGGGTGTAGGTTAAGCGGTTGAAAAACTGGAAATTTTTTGTTATACATGGTAAAATGTTGAAGGGACTAGAGAGACGGCAATTTAGAAGGAACATTAAAAAGGCCGAATTTTTTTGCACGTACGCTCGTTACGCATATAATTATTATTCACGGTTATCTCGAGCGTAGCGCGCCCGCGCGTCTGACCTAATCCTGCCATTATCTACTGTGATAGATTCAACTTTGGTGCGCTTTGTTTGGCTTTTTACCCGGTATATATAAGCGGATTAACTATGCGCGCGACAAACCGCTGTACTAGAGGCGGATTATAAAGCTCTCTACGCTCTCTTTTTTTTAATTTTAACCGTGTTATAATTAATTAATTAATTCGATCCTTTGCGTCTGTGTATATATCGCAGTAAATCATCGGTGCAGCCCCACCCCTGCGTTTGCTAATTTTCGCATACACAGGCAGAGACACAGAAGTTCTCTCCCCGTCATGAATTATACGCGCAGTGTTAACTTTGATCGGCTCAAATGGCGCGAGAACGGCTCAATCAGATAATTGTATACGCGAGCGCGCGCGAGCGCTTGCCGATAATATCAATAAAATTAGCCAATTAGCTGATGGAACAGGATTTTGAAGTACCGTCCGCGCATTTTCTAAAGCATAGCATTATATATATATATACACACATACACGCCCATCTATACCATCGGCTTTTGTCAATCACTTTAATTACACGAATAGCATTCGCCTACAATGAATAGGTACCGCGCGAATTTCCCAATCGATTTTCAGCCGAGCAAAAAAAAAAAAGAAAAAAAAGTGCATTATAAAGCCGTCATCTATATTAAACATAGCTCTCGCAGCGCAGTTGTCATCGCGCATACAACATATAGCTATATTATACACTTGCGGCCTCGCGCTACAACGCGGAGGGCTAAGGAGCATATTACATCCCTTGTTTGACCGTCGAGATAGAACACAAAAGTCCAAGAGTGTGCCGTGCCCGACACTCTCACCCGCGCGCACGTATACACATCTATCTTCCTACATGTATATATATATATACACCCATACATGGACGTGTGCGTAGAGGAAGGGAGGAGGAGCAGCAGCAGCAGCACCGCAGAAGGTTCGTTAGCGAAATGGCAGTGCAATCCAGGCCAGCGAGATTGTTAGTGGATGCACGTCGGGTCAGAGCTTGCTTGCTTGCTTGCCTGCGCGCTCGCATACTCGAGAAAGCTTGTTAAGGATGTAGTGGCGAGCCAGAGCCGTAGTGGTGCGGCAGCTCTCGCCCTCTCTTTCTCAGCGCAAGCGCGCGACACCACGAGAAGAGGCAGAGCCTCACGCTCCAAGCTTCTCGATTCGTTATTCCGCTGCAATTACTTTCCGTTTCGATTGCCGTATAGTGCCGCTGTTTAGCTGGCCGAGGGGTTGATTATTTATGGACGATGGGGGAGTTTTTTTTTCGGTGACGAGGATGCTTTTAATTAGCTTTACTATTGTATAACGTAGGTTTTTCTTTTAGGTAAAGGTATATAACGCGTGGGATATGGTAGTATAGTTTCGTAATGAGCCAAACAACAACTTTTTCATTTAATTTTTCCCTAATAACCGGAGCACTTCCGGCATCTTCGCTCGAATAGAGTTATAAAAAAAGAGCGCCCTCGGGTTTATCGCGCGCGTATAAAAAAAAGCCCATACACTATATATATGGCTCGCGCTAAGACAGAGTATAGCCGTACAACGCCCCTAAATAAAACAAAAACTGCACTCATAACGCGACGACGGCCGGCCCATGAAGAGCTAATTAAATGTAAACTTTTATCCGAGCCGCGTTCTCGCATCCTTTTACGACGCGCGCCTCATAAAAGTCCAAAGCTGTCCGCGCGTTATAATTACCACACACACATACATACATACACATTTTTTTTCATATACTGACCTTTGGCCATGGGCGAGACGGCGAGGAAGTTGGCGAGGGCGGCGCCAGTCCCGTGGCCTAGGAGGGTCAGCCTGTTGGAGTCGCCGCCGAACGCGGGCAGGTTCTCGCGCAGCCAGTGCACACCCGCCACGAGGTCCATCAGGCCGTAGTTGCCCTGCGCACTACCCTTCGAGCTTGTCTTCAGGAAACCTGTGTGTGTGTGTATTTTTTTTTTGG
>JAPYZO010003597.1:0-12386 GCA_030522905.1 Torymus flavipes
ATGGCCTTAACCTCAAAATCTTTATATTAAAATTTCATAACAATTTAATCATATATTGTAAAACTTATACTCTTAACAGATAGTTTACCGGAATATAAACAAAATTTAGTAGTCTTTGTACTATTTACAGCTTTATAATTCTATAGACCAAAATTTTGACACGTGACTCTATCTCTCTCACTCATTGCCATAACGAATCGCTTGTTACTATATTTATAATGGCTTCGTCGACTAGCTATTTTAACTAGCATCAAAATGCCAAATTAATAGATAGTACAAAATTGGGTCATCTTTGCGACCAATAAATGTGAAAATTAGGTTGAAAAAATCGTTACACTTATGGAAGAAAACTGGAGTCTACTTTTGTGCCATTTTGGATCAAACTAGCCATTTGCTGCCCAAAAATGATTTAAATTTTCACCAGGGATAAGGAGAAAAGAATATAATAATATAGTTAAAATCTTTATCTATTTGAAATGTAAGAGATCAATTATTTTAATAATTAGATACAATATTGATAAAGTTAAAGTGTTACAATTCGAATATTAAATTCTACTTATTTATTATCAAAAGTAGATATTATATAACAGTTACAATATACGCTTTGATGATCGTAACTCGAAGTTATTTCACAGAACCCATAGCCAAAAGTTAAGTCAAGAAGAAAACATTTGCAAAGCCCTGGTAAAAATATTAACCAACGGTTGGCGAACTGTATGCCAATTTTTTAAATTAAAAACATGATGATTATGTTGCTATTGTTGACAAGTATATAATATATATATATATATATATATATATATATTGTTATATTATAACAGCAACTGAAACGTTATTTCTGATTTAGTATAACATTTGGTTCCTGAAGACAATAATTCATTTATTGTCAATTCAGTCAAAAGCTCTATTTTTTTTATAAATCGATATTGATTATTTAGAATTTCTTATTAAACGAAATAATAAACGATTTATTGACTTATTTAATCAAATATTATAATATAAAATAATGGCTGAATGTGTTACCTATCTTGCATTAATTATGAATTATTTCCCGAAAAATAAAAAAAAAGATATACACCCCGTGTTACTTTGGGAATGAGTATTGTATTGACATTCTATATAAAACTTTAATTTTGATTTAGATTATGAAATAATAAAGAATTAAAAGACACGATTGAGTTAGGTAAAATTATTGGAAATGCAAAGTTTGTTAAATTCTAAATTTCAAAGAAGCAACAAGCAAGTATTATCGATAAAAATTAATGGAATCGTATAAGCGTTAGATGTTAGTTTAGAAAATCTGTATAAAGTTAATATTAGGAATTTTGTTAGATCTATCATGGCACATAGAGAGCCACATCTGAATTAGTGGACGACTTAAAAAGTTTTTTGAGTAAAATATTTTAGTTTGCATGGAGTATTTAGGCTAGATTGATGTATAAAGCATTCTTGAATTAATCAAAACTTGGAGCAAACCCATTTGATGTCCGCTAACTACGTACAAACTTTATTCTAACTATTGAATCCTTACAATATTCATCTCGTTATACTAGCTTCAATTCCGTGGCGCTATCGGTTGCGCGTGGATATCTAATTCTCCAATTCACTAAATATGTTTTAATAACTAAAAAAATTTATGTTTTGATTAAAATTAAGTTTTTTTTTCAACCTATCATTAAAGTCGACTGAATATGAAAGTTCACTGGTAACTCGTATAAGATTGATCTGTGAATTTATAGATTTGGCCTCGAGTTTTAGTTAACCGGATTGTGTATACAAACTTCACCTGCTTAGACACACTCAGAGATTTATGCTTTCTTCTTTTTACGTTTTACGCGTACTATTTGGCGATGCAGCTTCTCGCAGTTTGGTCTCATTTTCACGCGAACACGCTGAGGCATCCGTACATAAATCCGTACATATTTTTTTTAGCGCAGGATTGCCAAACCTGCGCCATATTTTCCACCTTTTGATTACTGCTTTATTCTCGACGTCTCCTTTATTCCAAACTTGTTATTTTTTTCTTATTCATCAAAAAAGGAAGGTGGAAGTAGGTTAAGAGTTCAGTCGTCGAGAGAGAGAAAGAGAGAGAGAGAGAGAGAGAGAGAGAGAGAGAGAGAGAGGTGATGAGATTTCTTTCTATTCGACCCCGAAAATACAAGCTTCGTTAGAGTTTAATACTTTTAACCGAAACTCGCCACATGATGACAATTACTGTAGAGTGACTTTATATAATTGAAATTATTATCAATTCAATTCTATATTGCTATGAAGTCAATTGTATAAGAATATTAAAAATTAGTTAATCGATACAGCAATTTCTTATTGTCATTTTAGAGAATACTCAATGATTTCAAATAATTAAAATGTTTTAGAGTGAAAATTGTAATTTTTAAACAATTTTTACAGTTTCTAAAGACAAAACCACATATTGCAATTTTTTCCTATGAACTTTAAGGGGGTTCTCGTGATTTAAAAATGGGTTCACTATTCAATTGTAATGTCATAAATTATTAAAATATAATAATGTAAGTACACACGAATATGAATGGCAACTACTTTCTGAACCGAAAAAAACTATTGTCATAAAAAATTATTAATCGAAGACGTATTCAACAATATCTACGTTTTCGATTAATAATTTTTTATGACAATAGTTTTTTTCGTTTCAGAAAGTAGTTGCCTTGCATATTCGTGTGTACTTACATTATTATATTTTAATAATTTATGACATTACAATTGAATAGTGAACCCATTTTAACATCACGATAACCCCCTTAAGCACCTTTAACAGTTTCTTGTCGTCAATAAATTTTGACCTTTTTTCGGTCGAAACAATTTTAACCTTTATTAAAAACAAAAACACAAAGACGTCATCACAAATGCCAACGAAAATGCAATAAAATATTAAGATTCGCAACTTTACAAGTTTTCTTCCACGGCGTTATACCGCACCGCATTCACGTCCGACAAACTCAGACAAGATATATCCCTTGACCCGAACAACATCAGGCTAGAGACACAACACGTTCGCACTCCTGGGAATCTAAAATTTCAGCCCTCTGCAAGGTAGTATCATCTCACCCTTCCTAAACCACACGTCATCCCAACAAAAGGCAAGCGAAAAAAAAACAGGAGAAGAAAAAGATCCTCGACCCGACGAAAAAAAGTCTCGGCCACTTATTCCGGGCACGAAAGCTCGGGTTTGCGCGCGCCGGCCGGAAAAGTCTAAACCTAGGCGAATTCTCCGCTCGCGGCGTAACTACACGTATACGGTTTTAAGGCATTCCTGCGTTAACCTCGCGCACGAGCAAGGGAAAGAGAGTGAGAGAGAGACATAGAGAGAGAGAGAGAGAGAGAGAGAGAGAGAGAGAGAGAGACGGAGCCGAGGGAGTATAAAACGCAGTAATATCGCGCTTACGCAGTATACCTCGTGCTTGCCTCGCTTTATACGCGCGAGGCCCTGCGCAAACGTTACAATCCATAACGTCGCACTCGTGTGGCTCTCTCACTCTCTCCCCCTCTCGCAAGGGTTGTTAAATGTTATCGCCAGTGGAGCGGCGCGCGTTTTTTTTTCTCTTCTCCGCCACTGGCGCTCGCGAGCGCGTGCGAAGTTCAGGATTACACAACTTGTTACGAGTATATGCTTTTCACACACGCGAGGACGCACAGATGGCTTGTACTTTTTTTTCACGCGCACAGGCCAATGGCGCACATACCAGTGTAGGCGTTGAATAAGGTAAGGAGTGATAAGAAGCGGGGGATAGAGGTGGTTTTTCTGTTTCTTTTACGAGATTGCACGGGGTAGTTTGGTTTATGCGGGATGTATCGCGGGATGAGGCGCATTTTTTATTTTGCAAATGAGTGCACTGAGAAAAATTGGTTATTCCGGTGGAGAACAAATATTTTCCATGAAAAGCCATTTGTTTCAAAACAAGTTTTCTTCTTTAGAGCAAAATTTTTTTCTGAAATTTAATTAAGCAATAAGTTGTATCAGGTGAAAAGCATTGAAACAGGATATCTTCTTCTTGAAGGAAAACGATTTTTACCTTCGTTTTCATTATTTTTTTCTCCAAAATGACTTTTTTTAAATAAAAGCAAAACAAGAGTTGTCATTATATATAATTATATTTTAATTAATAATAATTAATTGAGATCTAAGTTACAATACAAATATATTTATATTTTGGTTATTCGTTACTTTAGAGAGACGATGATACTGGAGATTCTTCGATGAGATTTCAAGATTCGAGATCGAGGAAAGTGATAAGTACGGAACATTGACTAAGATGGAATTCTCAGAGCACATATCGGAACAGGTAGAGGGATAAACAATGGAAAACAAGTGGAAAAGCTCGAAGGTCTTCACTAGTCCAAAATGCGAATAATTGCACAATTCCCTCTTGAAGACTGGAGAAAGGAAAGTGTCAGTATGAATAGGGGGATACTCGAGACACTGGTGGACTGACACATCGGACATACTGGGATGTTGGACATCACTTGTGCATAATGAGTATCCCGGATCAAGATGAGAGCGAATGCTGCGTGACCGAGCAGGAAATGACTAAGCACCATCAGCATCAGTGCTGGACTTCTGCATATATCTAAGGTATGAGGCGAAGCTTTTCTCAACTCGGGCCTACTCATATCAGGTATACGAGCCTAAACTAGATTTGTCAGGTAGCGAGCACCATTGACAGAAGACTCCTGAGTTGGATTTTGATCAATGTACTTTCAGGATAATCTTTCAATAACGTTCTTTCATCCGTATTTACGTAAGTATAAAAATACATCGTTAATCTATGCTAATTTAGAAACATATAATAAATCTATGTATGAGATTTCAATCTACAATAACGATTAATGCATCTTTGATGTTTTTATGAGACAGTCAGTAGTAAAAGTCAATATAATACACTACTCTTAATGTACCTTTTGACACGATTGGACAAAACTGCTTAATTTTCAAAGTCACTGTATATGACAATTTTTTTCTTTTATTTTTTTTTTATTAATATTTATATAATCATTTGTACGATAATAACAACAAAGCTTTTAATCTGCTAAATCCAGGAAATAGCTTTATTCTACTGAAAACTTTATTTCATAAGTGTTATAGCTCTTTTATTATCATAAGAAGTTTTATCATCCAATTGAATCATGGCATACATATATAAAGCGGATAAATAATATATAGTCTCCGAGCTTAAAGGAATCCTTTTTGCCGGACTTCGATCACGAGAACTGGTAGCCTCGGAATACTTCTAACTCGTTTCACCTCTCTTCCTCTCTCTTTCTATACTCCTTTTTTTAATTTATATCTTTTGCTCTATCGGCACTGGTTGCTTTTCTTTGCCGTCTCTCTCCGCCTTCGCGTTTCTTCGATTTCCTCCCACTGTGCCGGCGCGCGTGCACCAAAGGCAGGAATTCCAAAGGGGAAAAAAGGAAGAGAGTCGCGAAATCGAGAGGAACGAAAAGGCGAAACGCCGGGAAAAAGTAAACAAAGAGAGCGAAAAAATCCAAAGATACGTGACAGAGTTCAAAGTGCGCGTTCTTTCCGCAACGTTACTCTTGCTCTCGTTCGCTTCCATCCGAATGGGACATTTATTAATGGCGAAAAATTGTTTTACCTCTTCTTCTCTTTCTCAGCGGTCTCTTTACTCCTTTAATTGAGAATGCTTTAACAAAGCGAGCATCTTTCACAGAAGTCTTTTTGATTTATACAATCTGAAATAGTATAGAAATTGACTGCTTGATTTTAGAAAATTCGAAATAAATGTAATAAATGAAAAATATATTTTCTACGTAGTTGAATATAATATAAACTAATGCTAAATAATCTATAATACTATTAAATTGTTTTTTTAACACAATACCTAAAATAACATCATAAAAGAGTATTATTTGTTTGGGTATCAAAATGTTTTTATTCTTTTAACATGTTTTTTCAACAATTTTATTATTCAGGCAGTAAAATAAAATCTTTTTAATAAATAAATCCAGGAAAGAACTATCCGAAAAAATAAAAATAAATTGTTTTTCATTAAAATTGGAATATTCTGCCTAGTGGGTAACAAAAATACTCAAAAATATTCATTATCGTCGAAAGATAACATTTCTATTTTAGACCCTTAGTATCAATTTCAATGGTTATCAGAACTATGTGGAAATATACTCCATTTATTATCTATTAAATTGCTAGTTTTTCATTCTTTTGTTGTATTACGGCTTATATAATTTCAGCAGTTTCAAAAAATTGATTTTATTTATTATATTTTTGGAAAGTGTATAAGTTGCAAAAAACAATTCTAAAAGTATATAAGGATTTCGAACAATTCCCGCATGAAACAGCTGCTAAGTCATTGCTCACATTAAATGTTCAATTAAATGTCACAATGAATGTTTTTTTAAAGTACGGTTTTAATTAAATTGGCTCCTCGCCCCTAATCGGCCAAGCTTACGAAATAAATCAGCAGTATACATTTTTAATGAGGGCTCTAGACCTTTATTAAAAATTATGGATGTCATAGAGTTAAAATTGGCCAAGGAATGGGGCGATTTGTCGACATGCGCGACGAGAAGCGACGAGCCACATCACACTGCTACAACTTTCCGAGTTCAAAAGAAAGTATAAGATTAGCTAGAATTAAGAGAGTCTAAAGCAGTAGAGGAGTATCTGTTTGAGGAGACTGAGGGCATTTTGTATGGTGCCAGCATTACTTATTAAAGGTGTATAGATAAGTTTTTTCACAATTGCCTAACATTAAATATCATTTTCTGAAAACCTCGTTTTGTAAACACCTATAACGATAAAGAATGGTGCAAATAGTTTGTTCCAGTACATGTGACAGCCATTCCAGATTGAGAATTGCCTTGAAATTTGTCTACAGACATCCTGGAATGGCAAATATTATGTCTGCTAACTCCTTCTAAAGGTCTTTTTACAATAGTATTATCCATGACTGTAATGTATCTATGACTTGATAAGTGATCCTTGCTATATCGTTGGCTGGAAGGAAAAGGGTTTTAACTCGGCGGAGTGCTAAGAAAGGTTCAAGCTGAAATTTACACTAAGAAAGGTTCTAAATCGGCGTAGCGCTCAGAAAGGTAACCACTCATGTGTTTTAGTTAGAACCTTTTTCCCCCCAGCCGATGATATGTTGACGAATAGATAGCGTTGAACGCCAGGCTTACGGGATCCCATTAAAGTACTGATAATTATGGATAAAGATTAAGTATACGTGTTTTTTCACTCATGACAAAAGAAAGATCATTCGTTGATCCATTTTATTATTTTGTTATAATCACAAATTTTTTTTTTTATACTTTTGTGTTTATTTTGCGCGAATGTATCTCTACGAGAGAAGCATAAAATTTTAGAACTGCATGCAGGACAATATCAAACTCCGCCCTACAAGCCTCGCCAACCCGCATATTCAAGAAAATTTTAAAGCTGCAACCGAGCGTTCATTACCGAGCTTCGCGTTATGCAGGTCGTTGCTGCTGCTGCGGCTCCGCTGAAAAGAGCGAAAGAAGCAACGCCAGCGGCTTATCGCGCGTATACATCGCGCGCAGCGGCGCTCGCCCGCTCCGGAGCGCGGGGCCGGGTAATCGATAAACGCGTTAAATGGCCGGCCGGTGTGCGTACACACTGATGCTGCTCGGCCGCCCCCGCGCGTATCTGTATATATGCATATATGTACGCGGGCGTATATATATGCGTACGTACGTATACGGTACCTACGCCCGGCCGAAACGTCCGAATGGCCGCTGCGCCGCTACCGCCCTCCCATTTATATACCCATACATGCATATGAGTGTATATTTTATACGCGCACATAAAGCATCGGCCGCTCGGAGATAAAATTGCACGCGTTGCCAGGAGCGAGCGAGAGAGTGAGAAAGCTGCGCGGTGTACGCATATACACGCATACGCATACGCGCCGCGCGTAAGTGACTTCGGTGCGCGCGTTGCCGAGAGCGTTGGCAAAGATAAAACGTAATTATTCCACGGGCTTTTTTATACGATTCCGCACGCGATAAACAGTGTCAGAGAGGGTGAGAGAATGAGGCTGGTTTAAAGTTATATATTTCGGGGAATAATCATATTGCGTGGGTAAGTGCTCGATGAAATCTAGCAAAGTAAGGTAAATATTCTGTGTCGGCACGTCGAACGAATCGCAAGCGCCGAGTGTTTGCTTTACTGCGATCGCTAAACAAAAAGAGTTTGACTATAATGTGTTTTTTTTCGTCGAATGGGTGATGCAAATAAATATGGTCGCAAGGTTTTAAAAATGTACGTTTTAGACATCATGTAATATACATTAAATGATATTGTTGACTTTGGTTAATGTTTGTTTTTCAATCTAAAGCCACCGCTATACTCTAACTCTCTGAGAGGTTAACAAAGCATCACGCACTTATTTTTCAATAAGAGGGAACATTCCAATCTAATAACAAAGTTTAATTCTCCTAACGCTCGACGGCAAATATTATTTCACGCTACGTACCCAAAGCTCGGCGCGTGGCGTCGCGCGTACGTCTCGCGATGCAGCATAATTAATAACATCAAGCTCTATCTCCCTCTCTCTCGCTCTCTCTCTCTCTCTCTGCGGCAAAACAACGCGAAAAACATAAAAATCGCGTTATTATGCAAATAAGGCAGCTGTTACCCGACACACAAACGAAAAATATACACCACCACTGCTGCGCGCTCGCGCACGCGGAACAAAGATTTCGCGAAATCCGCTGCATGTGTCCCGACGGCCCTCGCTCTCTCACTTAAGCTCGCGCCGCCGCGAGGGGGAAAAAGAATTTCGCGGCAATTCGTTGCGCGCTTGAGCAATTACGCTCGGACGGCATTTTTTTACCTCTCCCTCTCTTTCTCTTTGCCTCTATCTCTTGCCACGACGGTGAAAAAAGAAACGAGAGAAAAAGATACACTGCGGTCTTCTGCCCCCTACGCGAATAAAATGTTTCCGGGCTCGCGTCCGAGATGAATTTGGCTCGGACGTTATACATATATAATACACATATATGCGTCGCGCACTCCAGCGAGCGGAACAATACGCGAAACGGGGAGAAAGATAGAAAGAGAGCAAAAGAAGAGGCGAAAGTATAATGTATAACGGCAGGCGAGGAGGAATTCAATCGTCGTATGTATTGACTTATACAGGCGGACTGTACTCCGCGCATGTAACATTCGTGTGAATCACACTTCTGTCGAGAATCCTATGCATGCTAATTAATTCTTTCGTCGATATATTCGTCGATTGTGACAAGCTGTGACGCCTGGTAGATCGCTATAGCTTTTTCGCGAATGTATAATATATCTATATATATGCGTATAAACTGTATATTTCTACCGACAGAGTAGCTCGACGGACGTCGTAAATTTTTCGCGAAAGGATAAGGATAGAGAGCATTATAAGCGCGCGTGACAAATGCGCGCAGCGCGAGCGCGCGCATGCTCTATCCGCTGGAGGCGGGGTATGAGGGGGGAATAAAAATATTAATTTCTGAGCTGGACGCCGTAAATTATTTAACGGTAGTGACATTCACGAGTAATTTATTAGTCGTGAATGTCACTTACGTTAAATAATTTATAATAGAGTGGGGATTTATGTCTTGCGCGCTAGCGTATATATATACATATTTTATATACGCACAGTGCGGTGGCGCACACCTTCGGTTAATGCTTTTTATGGATTAAAACGTTACATTGGCGGCCAAAGCCGGTACGCGGGCGGAAAAAATGCTTTTGCAAAAAAAAAAATGGTAAAATAATCAAATTCGTTAAGCGCATTTGCGCCCATTGCACTATTATACCTATACGGCTCGACTTAGCGCGCGAACGCGTTTGGAAAAAAAAGGAGGAGTAAATTCAGCTAATGGGCCTTTAATAAATTTATTAAAAACTTCTGCGGAGCGTTAATATACAGACGTATAACACGGTTGTGTGGTGAACAGGCGGCTTTTAGCCGGTATAATGCGCGCGCGATGAGTACGCGAATAAATAACAAAGTTTAATTAATCAAGGCTTTACGCAAATAAAAGCTTCCCTTAGATGTATCCATGAATATTTATAACGGCTATAGCTCTTGACGCGCATATTAGCCGAACGCTATCAAATCCATTCCATATAGTATATATTAAAAAAGTGCTTGGAAAGCTAACAAGCAGGTACTTATTTCGCGAAACCTCATTGATTTCGAGGCTCAAGCGCATCCCTTTTTGGTATATGAATGTTAATGGCCGAGGCGTGCTTCAAATACATTTTACATTAAATATATAACAAATTGTTTAATTTGTAATCGGAAAATTAAAAACCAATATGTCTAATAAATTTTTTAAGTATTTTGTGTTAATTACATTGTACATTGATTATTTCGTCAATTTTTTTTTTAATTTTTTTAAATTTATTTATTTATCGTCGCATCCCTCTTGATGGGTATTAGCGACAAATCATTATACATAAACAGTTTATTATAAATTATAGTTAAAAATAAAACGTTAATTGGTGTTGTACATATAGGTTTTACAAATATATTGTGAGATGTGATGATATGGCGCTAGAGTAACATACTAATACAGTAGTATATATTATGATAGTGTGTAAGTATAAAATGAGTGTTGGTTACTTTACAATTTGTTTCGCATATCGATTGCGTCTATAAATTTGATTGTTTTTTTACATTGTTGTGGGTATTTGAGTTGTTCTTCCATATTATCTTCAAGGTTGTACATTTTTCTTTCTTTCGTATATTTTGGGCATTCGATCCAAATGTGTTTTATGGTGATCTTCTTCTTACAGGTATCGCATGTATTCGGATTTTCTTTAGACAGTAGGTGCTGGTGAATGATTTTCGAGTGTCCTATGCGTAATCTGTTTATTAGAACCTGGTCTTTTCTATTAAATTTTAAAGCTGGATTGGGTTCTTTTGCATAGTTTTTAATTTGACGGAGATGGCTTCCGTGGCTCTTGGTAATCCATAAATCATTCCACTCTCTAGATGTATTGCAGTTTATTAATTTTCGAAAATCATTTTTGATTGATTTGTATTTTGGGACGTTGAAGTTTAATTGCAGGCTGAATTGGCGAGTGCCATCATCGGTTTTATGCTTTCTGGATCCGGATTAGAGTGGCATATTATTATGTTATCGTGCTGCTTTTTAATTTTATTTATTTCTGCGATTATAAGGGATCGTCCAGACATTCCTGTTTGTATCTGTTTTACAAGATAGTGGAAGTCTATGGATATCACATATTTTCTGTTTAAGTTTAAAGTATTTCTTATTGTCTCAAGAATAAGTAATATTAAGCTTGCTTCGTGGCTAAGGTGTGTAGGGAATTTAAGGAGAATCGCTTCCTTCTCGTTCAATTTTCCTGCAGCTCCGATTGCTTTCTGTTTTTGTTATGAATGTGGGTATATGTTGGCACTGTGGGTATTGGTCCATGGCCTCTGCCAGCGATATAATATGTTCTTCTGGAAAATTTCTTGTATTAACGATTCAATATGGATCTGCTGGATTTGCGTGCGCGAAAAATTCTGGTTCTGATATTCCATAGCTTTTCAGATATGTGTTTACTCTTGAAGTGAAGGATTGTATTTTTTGGTTGGGTTGTCGATTTTATTTTTCAGTATTGGGTATAGTTGATTATTTGAGTGACTGAGCACTCTAGCTGCATAATTTAACGTACGTTTTTTACGCCGTATATTCAGAGGTATGCTGTTTCTGTCGCTTAAGATGCTAATTATTGGACTTGTAGTGAATGCTCCCGTTGCTATACACATACTGGTATTAAGTAGTGACTTAAGTTTATTGAGTGTGCTTTCACTCGCTGAATCATATGCATCTATATGTGAATGGATGTCATTGATTGCTAATAGAAACAAAGTTACACTGATGACGGATCCTTGGGGTACTTTGTTGTCTATCTGGGTTCATCAGAAAATTGATTCTTGAGACGTACTTTTATATTCCGGTTGGTTAAAAAGTTTTTTATAAAGTGAAATATGTTCCCTGTAATATTATGTTTGGTTAGAATTTGTAGAATTCTTTTTCTCCAAACTAGATCATATGCCTTTCCGAGATCAAGACATACAGCAAGGAGCGTTTCATTGTTCTCAAAGGCATCTCATATATTTGTTTCGAGTGTTAGTAAACAGTCATTTGTGGAGCAATTTTCACGGAATCCACTCTGGAATTTGCTGATTATGTTGTTGATTTCTAGATACCATCGTAATCTTTTATTTATATTTTTTTCAAGAATTTTGCAAAGGCAACAGGTCAGAGAGATCGGCCGATAACTTTCTTTTTCGAATCTTGATTTTTTGGTTTGGGTATTGGTATCACTATTGCTTTTCTCCAAAGATCTGGGAAAA
>JAPYZO010003600.1:0-12345 GCA_030522905.1 Torymus flavipes
CGCCCGCATAAATCGGCAGATGCGCGCGAAGTCTCTCGCGAGAAGAACATGCAGCCTCTCCTCCTCCTCCTCCTCGAGTTTCTCTTTTTTTTTGTTAACGCCGTCGCGCGCGCCCTTCGGCCTGTGCAGTTTCCAATTTCCTCGAGATCTGTTTCTCTGATTTTTCTGTATATGTGCGCGCAGGCTGCGAGAGAGGGAGAAGACCGAAGCAGCTGACGCGTGCCGCTGTAGTGTGAGGCGTTCAACGATGCGGGATTCTTTTTCTCGATTTAATTGCTCGGGTGCGAGAGTATAGCGCGTGTGTGTAGCGTATAGAGGCATGGGGTGGAGAGTGAGTAGAGTTTGGTATGCGGGGCTATTTTTAGATCTAGACGAATTTGTCTTTCGGGGAAAGTCCCGCGCTGCGATGCCCGAGGGAGAGAGGAGAGGCATCGAAGGCGTATTAGGGATTGGGCTGGTTTTTAATTGCTGAGGGTATAGGAGCAGTGCAGTTGCTGCTGCACTGCGTGTTTATAGACGTGCTGAGAATATAATTCTAAAAGTTTATTGACTTGTATAAAAAGTTAATAAATTATAGGTAGATCGAAGCTTTCTTGTATGTTAATAATTCTATAATTTTGAACGAAAGAAGCTGAAATTCACTTTACCATACCTGTTCTAAATAAATTAAATAAGTAATAAACTCGCATTTGCTGCTACATAATCCACCATGGCATCATAAATTCGATTTGAAAACAATATAAACCTCGTTGATCCATAACACAGTGACGCTCGTGCGCTTCCTATACAACACATCCCATTCATAAACACAACGAAACCTCTGAAAATACTCGCATTATGCATAGACTCACTGTTTGCTCAACAATGACTTCTCGTAATTCAGCCTCGAATCGAAAGAAAAAAAAACACATCCATATGTGCGAGCGCATCACGCTTATGGAAAACGACGACTATGAGCATCGCGCCCCAAAACTCTCTCTGCTTTTCTCCCAAGACCTTCGCTCGTTTCTCCCCAATTCGGCCTGCACAACTCTCCATCCTCTAATCCTTTTTTGCGGCCGATCTCTTTTGTACCCACATCCCCGTACATACAGAGACTCGTTCCACACACATGCCCATATATACATACGCTTGGCCCCGTTTCCTCGCGATGTTTATTGTCCCGCGCGCCTATATCAGTCTCTATACTCTTTCTCTTTAGCCCCGAGATCTCCTCCTCCTCCTTTCTTTTCTCGCCCATTCATGTGTGTGTTCATCGCGCATGCTCTCTTTTTCCCTCGTTATAAACGTCGCGCGCGCTTACGCTCTCCACTAACCGCGATAGTGATTTCTCCGCGCGACTGCATAATGCGCACATGCCGCGCGTATACGGTGGTGCGGTGTGTACAACATAGCGCGGGTTGACGGACACAATGTCAGTGTCGCCGCGCGTCGCGAACAAGAGATATCTCGGCGAGATTAAAAAGCCGCAGCTTATGAAATCTCGTGCACGCGCGTACGTGCACTAATTAATTGCTGGTTTACGTAAGCGCGCGGAGGGGTACGCTCAAAGGGCTTTTTCGGGAGAAATTCTCTCCACCTCGCAGCGTTTTATTTTGCGCACGACGCCAAGCTGCTGCTGCAGATATATATATACGCGCGTAATGCGCTTTGCGCGTATATTTCGTTAATAAAATTAGCATTGCGAGCGCGCGACTTCGGCGACGCGTAGTTTTTTTCATTCGTTTCCCGTGGTGTAGTGGCAGTAGCAGCAGTAGAATAAAAAAAATTCTGCGTGTATATAATCGAATTTGCATACAAACGATGATTGTGTTTCCGCGTGTGCATTTTTTTCGCTAAAAACTTTCGAAACACAGTTGTGTCGGTTGGTTCCGCGCTCGCGTTTTCGTAAACTCGCGGGTATATATATTGTCTTTTGTATTTTATATAAGGGAATTCTATAATACTACAGTTTGTATTTTCTCTCGTTACGGTAATACACTTGGCGTATCGTTAGCATGGTATTGAGTAATCGCCAAAGAACAGAAGAAAAAACAAACACCTGTAATCCCAACCGCTATAACTAACCGATGTTCTCAATGAACGAGCGTGAGACCTTACATAAAAGCCTCGGAAAACACTATACAGATTTCCGCGCAACTAGTTTTAATCACCGCGCGGCGGTTTGAAATTTATTGGATCTGACTAATCGTTATTTTAGCGAGGGAATCACTCACAAGCGTCTTTGCATCACTACATATGCGATTGTATAGACCCATAAGAAGCGCCGCCTGCGATTTCATTAGGCGATTGACAAAAAACAGGTTTTACTCGTTTGCGCGCTCGCGGACGCGTCAAAAAATCTGTCACCGAGCGAAGCAAAAAAAAAAAATGTTCTTTTCGTAATGGACAGCAGTCATGCGATGCACGCGTGCACAAGTTCGATCGAGTGTGCGTCTCGTCGCCATGTCTCGAGCGTACAAATAACTTCAATGTCGATGAGGATTATCATTAGGGCGGGGAAAAACTTGTCCAGCGGTCGCGCCAATAAAAAGATTGAGTTTGCCAGTGTTAGAGAGACAGAGGATGGGTTATAAATAGTACATATACGCGGATTGTATACGTTGTAGTAAAACTTTCGGCATTAATAAATCATAAGTGATTTTTATTAAGACTCATTAGCTAATGTGTAATTTTCTTTAATGCACTTTTTAACACTGACCTAATTACGATTTTTATTTATGTTGCAGGTAAGTTGCAAGGATGGCCAAAATGTATCATTATGTCTGGACGTAAGTTTGAATCTCCATTTATTTTCTAATAATTTATGGAGATTATGGCGGCCAAAAAAAAATACACTTGAATCAAGAGATATATCAAACATGGTGACAATATGTATCGTTTGTAATGGCACATATGTTAAATTATGTTTTGATTAAACTCCTTCGATACCATACTCCAAAATATATATAAATTTTTACTCCACCAACTAGAACTATTTTTCTAACGCGAAACCTAATAGTTTTCGAATCTCCATTCGACTCCTCACCCACCAAAAAGAGTCAACGAAAGAATAACATCGATTCTCAGAATTCCGACCATTCCTCACACCCCGAGTGATCAATCAATCCTTCTCAAACTCCGCAAAAAGAGGAACGTAAAAAAAAACATCAACACCGCCCCCTCTTTTCGAAAATTCCGTTGCACACAGATATATACACAAGGACGGGGACTGCACGCGCGCTACTCTCGGGGCATTAAAATTTCAGTCGACACCAGTATAACAGTGGCAGCAGGCTGCACTCGCCGCTGCATCCGTTTCATCCGGCCCTGCCCATGCTCCTCTCCCTCTTCCTTCTCTCTCTCTCCCCCTCTCTCTTTCTCTCTTCACAGCGCGATGCACTCTCCGGTTCTCCTTCGCCGTGTATGTGTGTGTGTGTGTACACACACGTTTCTCTCGCTGCACTGCAGCGCGCTCGCGCTATCGCACTTGCCCCGTTCGTCGTCGTTTTTTCGCTCGCTCGCTTGTGCTTGCTCCTTCGCGAGCGTGCACCATTCTACACTACCTTTTTCTCTTTCTCTCTTTCCACCTATGTCTGTGTTTCTCCTTTTCTTTCCTCTCTTTCTCTCGTGCGCTCCCCCGAGAGCGAGTGTACAGGGGCCTTTTTTCTTCTTACTTTCTCTGTGCGCCGTGCGGCCTGTGTTCGTTTTTCCCAGCTGGTATACACACGCGTTGCAGAAGAGAGAGGTTGAGCAAAAGGGAGAGAATGCGCGCGAAAAATAGAAGCTCGAGCTGTATGCGCGGCTGATAAGTCTGTTTGAAGGAGAGAGCGCTCCGAGGGATTTTGGAGCAAATGCCATGTAATCTCGTGGGTATAATGATAAGGCTTATGTAAGCTAATTGTGCAATGGGGGGAGTATAAAGCGCGTGTGTAAGGCTTGTAATGACAGACAACGGGAACTTTTGGCCTCTAATAAGCGTTTGGGCGTAAATAAAAGACAGTTTAATCGGCTTTTATGTATCTTTCCCTCGCCGATTCGAGTTATGCAAACTTTGTATATCTTTTTGAAAAACAACTTCATTCCGTATACCAAATTGCCGGTATTATGAACACCTTTCACGATTTAAAAAAAAATTACCATTTTAAGAAGCAAAATACTCATTAACATATAAGTATATATCTATGTATACGTTTCCAGCGAAACTTTTCTATATTCATAGCATATAATGCCCAATTGACATTCCGCGCACAAAACTCGCGCAATCTCATCAATGAATCTCATGCGGAAGCACCCTTCCTCTTTTCCTTCCTCCCCTCCGAACCTCAAAACTATTTCGCAAAAGAGAGGAAACGAACTACTCCTCCTCCTTCGACAATTGCAATAACCATCGGAAAAGCCGTAATGATCCCTCTCTTCAGCGTCTAGCTATGGCTATTTCTCGCAGGATTCCCAACATTGTCCATCGCGGGCGTATGATACACTTCGCACAACCACAACCACACACTTTTATATAGAATATTGCACACATACGTCCCTTGCTGCCTCCTCTCCTCCGATCCTTTTTTCTATCCCTCTTTCTCTCTCTCTCTTTCTCTCCATACGGTGCGCGCTAACAACACACACTGTACACCTCTTCCTCCTCTCTCTATCCCTCTCTTTCTCTATCTCTATTTCTCCTTCGGCGGAGCACCACTGCTCACTACTCGCGCAGCGGCACCGTGTAGTCGTATTATGCGCTCGCTAGGTATACACACAGCACGAAGCGAGCGAGCGCTGCAGCAGTACAACAGCAGAAGCGATGCCGCAGCGCGTTCTACACTTGATGCACGCTGCACTCTGGAGGTCGTAGCGATGGGAGCAAGAGAGAGAAAGAGATTCCGGAACTGTTTTAAACATAGTTTGTCTTTTTTGGGATGAGATGGGAGGAAGGGGAAGGGAGAGATATGATTCAGTGATGGGTGTTTTGTGTTTGTTTGTTGGTATATAGCGAATTTCGCGCCGATTGGGTGAGTCATCGAGGATGCAGGGTGGGAGATAGAGTAAAAAGTAAAGGATTGAGGAGGTTTTAATGACGGTGGTATTAAACTTTGACGACTTTTATAGAGGCCGTTCCATTTTGCGGTAGCTCCGAAGAGAATTACTATGTACATCCTCGCGGCAAGTTATAAAGACGTAAAAACAATCTAATAATGTTTAAAAAAAAAAAGAAGACGAAGAAGATTCTTTATGCACATCTTTAGAGATGTGCTAGCTCCGTCCATTTTCATTCTCGCCCAATGTAAATCAATCTGCCCGAGAGAGAATTTCCAGTTCACGCGGCTGCGGCGGCGTCGCACAATGACAAAACAATCAGCGTAAATCCATTAAACTCCAAGAGCAGCTTAAACGTTCCCTCTTACATACATTTATACCCACGGCAAACAAAACATCCGATCTCTTCTCCCCTGCCGATACACATCACACCGTATCTAATCCACTCAACATTAGCCCCCCCGCACACTCGCACCTAATATCAAAAGACAACTGTACGAAAACTCCACTAACCCCTTTAATCTCCCCTAGATATGATGAACCCCTCCGCCCACGCAACCCTCTCTCTCTTAACGCGCTTATAAAAGAGCAGAACGAGCAAGAGACCCACTCTCCACTCTTTGCTTGTGCGAGCGTAGAAGGGGCAGAGTAGTATAGCAGGCAGCGCGCGCTCGGCGCACACAGCGCAGCGCTCGCTTTTGGCTCGCTCGCTCGCTGCACAGGCGGCCAGAAACCTCGCTCAGTGTCGAGCCGAGAGAGCCTCGGTTAACGTGCGCGCGCGTGCGACTGTGAGTGTGTGTCTGTCTGTCCGAGCGTCTGCGGCCTGTGCCTTGCCGCCATGTTTCCGTTGCTACCGCTTCAACTGCTTCGTCGTCGCGAGCTAACTATTACACTGATGATGCCGCTCCTGCCGTTATGTTGTCGCGCTAAATTAATCGTTCTCTCACAGTAGTGGTCATGCGCGTTGTCAAGCTCCTAAGAGTCGCCCCGGTGGATTATACGTGACTATATAGTAGAGTACTACTACACAGTGTGTGCGTGTGTGTACCCTGTGCGTGTTTCTATAGTGTGCATATACATAAGAGAGACGGCCGTTGGCCCGCCCCGATAACGCGCTTGCGCGAGGCGGCGCACGCCGCTGTGTATATTACAACTCCTGTGTAATACTCTGTGTCTGTGTATATACATATACCTCTCTTTACGCGCATAGCGCACGGCTATAGACCGTACTTGTGTGCGTGCGTGCGTGAGCTGCAGCAGTAACTCAGTACCGGAGCAGAGGAGAACGGAGCGAGCGATCGTTTTGAAAAAACGCGTGTGTGACTCTGTGCGCGTGGGTGTGTGCGTGTTATTGTTGTGCCCCCCCGGTGGAGAACACAGACATACACTGTGCATTGCTGCACGCGCGTGTCGCTGCTATTTTTTAACGCTACATACCGAAGCGGAGTATAGGTGTATAGACGTACATCGCTACTGTGGGGTACCGTGTAGGACATCATATACATATACACAAGCGGGCCCAATAAAAATCGTCAACCTCGGTAGGCGGCTGAGGCCGCTAAAGCCAGTGCGACGAGGACTCGCTGCTCGGCCAACCTGGCGGCCCTAGGCGGCCAGGCCGCCGAACGCAGGAGGATGGAGGATCTGCACAACGGAGTCGTCCTCATTAAATGTAAGTTGACGCTGCTAGAAAACTTGCAGGTATACTAACAGCGTCAGCCGATGCTGCTGCTCCTGCTGTGTGTGGCTGCTGTGCAGTAGAAAGGAGAGGGAGGGTATGAGGAACGGGGGGGATATCACTTGTTGCATGCTGCTGCTGTTGCTGCGCTGCTGGCATTGTGCACAGTGTTGGCGATGATACACGCGTGCAGTCGGCGACTTTTTTTGTATATATGGGTGACACCGTCCGGTGATGTTGGGGAGGCGGATGATGAGGGGTTGGAAGGATGTGAGAAAAGGGAGAGAGAGAGAGAGAGAGTTAATGGTGTCGTTGAGAAGTTTAATTGAGGTGGAGGTTAGGGAATGGATCGAGTGGTTATATATAGTTAGATAATTGATTGTGTATGTGTAGAGGTTTTAAACGATAGTTTGGGTTTGTGATGTCTGGGGTTTAAATGTCAAAGGTATTTTAAGGATTTGTTGACGTGACATTCGTTGACATCAATTGTTTATCATAACACATGTAGCACATGACCGACATATTACAGATAATAGTTGTACGTTGCTATAACATAAACGGAGCGTATGTGAAGGATCGTTTTATAAATACGTACTGATTACAAAGCTTTCAATGAGGTGACGAATGATTATATATTGAATTATTCATATCAGAAATTTTCACCTCTTTGTTCTTGGATATAATTTAAAAAGTTCCCTCAAATCATTATACGATTAATTATGCGTAAAAGAAATTCCAACGTACAAACCGCATTTTTCCTACTTCCTTCTTCAAAACCATCTGATACGCCCGCACCTGCCAATTACAGCTATATACATAAGCGTCTATATACTCCACCGGCGGCCCGATATATATAATATATATATAAAACGCGTATAATTCTCTCTCCCGGCGATTCGACGAAGCGTAATCTCTCTCATATTCATTCGTTCATCGGATCGTTAAAGCTCTAGCGTTTATTTAAAGTATCCTTCCGAAAAACCGCTACAACACTTCTCACCACCACCACCACGTCTTTCTCTCTCGAACAAGTTCTTTCTCCCTGCCGTGCTCTCGAGCGGAAGCACGGCATCACCTATACTACACTCGCCCGCGTGTTGTGTTCGTTTTTTTCTCCTCGACGGAGCAGAGGGGCTTCCGGAGTCCGTGCATATAGTGGGGGAGAAGCGCGTCGTCGTCTCTCTGTCAGCTGGTTTGTACCCCGATCGCGCGCGCGCGCGCATGGTGCCGCCGCGCACCGCCCGTGAATGTCAAAATTACACCGGGCGCGATTAGCCTCCGAAAGAAATACAGAGAGGAATCTCTCACTGCTGCTGCTTATGTGTTGGTGCGCGCGACGCATTTAGCTCTGCGCGCAAGAGCGTCACACGCCGAGATAGCTCATGCGGCGGCCTTTTTTTAACGCGCCCACGCGTTGCGTAAGTCTGTGCACCATCGCGCTTTGTCGCTGCAGTGTATAGAGCCGTCCTCGTGTACGCGTATAGCATAACATATAACGTACGTAGAATCGGTATTTTACACAGTGTTTTAAGCTGGAAATCAAGTGGAATGTCGATGTTTTTAGGTGGAAAGGATTCTGGTGGGCATATATGCCAATCGTGCGTGTGCTTGTTGATTCGAGATATTGACGTAGTTATAACCGGTGCCAAAAAAGACACACGCGTACACGCGGGTATATAGCGTGTATATATACCGCGAGACTCGAGCGAGAGAGAGAGGATTTAGGAGAGCGTGCAATCACGGCTATTCCAGTTTTTCCCGCATCAAAACAAACATATACACACGATTTCCCGCAGCGCGTGTGTCCGTTCGTCCGATTGACGTCACCGATATACCGCGAAAATCGCGGCCGTCTTTTCAACATTCGCTACGCTCGTAATGTCCTTTACCATCTCTTTCTACCTCTATACTATATCTGGTTGAACAGAGCCAACGGTTTTAGCGATGACAAGGGAGCTCCGAAATAGACGTATCTTACCCAGGACAGAAGAGATGAGGATTCCTCTCTTTATCCTTCCACGAAGGCACCACTGCGCGCGCGACTATTTTCCCGAGAGCGTTAGACTACACCATCACCAATGGGATATATAATGGCGGGGACGTGCTCGTGTATCTCTTTACGTAAGGTCAGCTCACCGCGATGTCGGTTCTGTCTCTCTTTCTCTCTGATGATGAGATGACCCGGCGATGATCGATCCATGACCATTACAGGAAAATAGTTTTCTGCTGTGTATGTGTGTGTGTCTGTATACGTGTTTATATATTCTTTCTTTCTCGAATGCCGCGGGAATTATACGTCTTTTTTTACGAGCCGCGCGGCGCCGACGACGACGTGTATCACGCTCTTGCCCCGGATGGCGGCCACTCTCGATGAAAAAATTGAATATACAACCCGCGCAGTCGTGATCGGTATGCGATGAGAACGCGCGCGGCACAGTCTATATGCGGAACGGAAAGGATTATTATTTTCTCTTTGATCTGCACGAGAATGTCGCTGTATATACGCGAGTATTACCGGTATGTGCATGTGTATATATAACAGTACGGTACAGCGGCAATTTGTGTCTCTAACATCTGTAAAGTATGAGAAAGCCACGATGACGATCGCGAGGAGAGATTCCGATATATAAAGTCGAGTGTTTATGAAAGTACAAAGAGTGACTGTCCTTTTACGCATACACTCCGTATCACGACGAGGTAGATTGACGGCACTCGAAGCGTAAAATACCCTGTAGAAACTCCTCGGATTTCGAAACAAAACCAATCGTCCTCGCGGCGGTACGAGGAAAAACAAACCACTCACCGCGCGCGGCAATGAGTAATTTGATCAAACGGCAAAATTATGAATTCAAGTGTATATATATAGCCGCGAGTATGGAAGTAGGCGACAATTAGCTAGTCATCGCCTCTCTCAAAGGCGAACTTTGCAGCCCATTGTTGAAATTAGCGCCATTTCTCCTCGCACTCTCTGTGGCAGCAATCATCAGCTCGCACTTAATAATTAACCAGCCCCTCGAGCACGTGTAGATACAGGTGGTTACCGCAGTACTACATAGCTTTTCCCATCCTGCGGCAACAATCGAACGCGACGATCAAGTTCACAAAGCCCGCACTACTACACGCTGCACACACACACATATCGTGCAATTAATTTTCCCTCTTTCTCTCTTAGCGCGAGCGCGCGTAATTGCGACCACGCCGCTCTGCGGCTATATACAATTACCCTGGCAATTAAAACCTTCGCAGTGCCGGCGCGTTGCGCAACTCTCGCGTCTAAATCGCAGAAAGTGCGCTATAGCTCGCTCGCGGAGTGTGCAGAGAGAAAAGCAGCCGAGAAGAGAGAGAGAGAGAGAAACGCGAGCCGAAGGTTCAAGATCCGCGAGAGGCTCTCTCTCTTCTCTCTCTCTCTTACTCTTTCACTGCGCGCGTTCAAGGACTTGCGCGAGTAGGGACCGTAGGCTGTCTCTTGGCGAGATCCGCACGCACGATTGCTCACGCGCGCGTGCGCAGTGAGAGAGAACGCTGGAGAGTTGCCGGTTGTGATGCGAATAGAGAGAAGGAAAGAGAGATGAGAGGAAATTCGTCAGGATTACGAGAGGGGATTTTCACGGGTAATCACGCGAACGTTCAGAGGCTTTGTCGTGTAATGCTCCCCGGTTTGCGTGAGAGTGGCTGCTGCTGATGGATTTTCCGAAATAAGGGAATCCTGGTAATACCGGCGAACTTGGAGACTAGAGGGAATTACAAGGATTCGTTTATAAATAGCGTACGTCAGTGTTTGTTTGTTGATTCAAAGTTGTGTAAGTCATCGTTGCAAACTTCTTCACCTGCGGGGTTTCCTGGATGCCTATAATATATAGTCAATTTTAATTGTTATGGGCTGTTCATCGATAAAAATCATCGTGTAGAATGAACATTTTTCGAAATTACCTATGCAAATATACGTTGAAATAGCGCTGATCACTTGAGAACACAACGGCCGGGCAATAAAGTCAATTTGAAATTAACGCTGCATGATCGTTACAAAATTCATCCATAATGACGTAAGGCATAAAAATTCATGTAATTAACGACTGGTGAAACAAGTGTCTGTAATACACAGGATGCTTCAGCTCTATACTCTCGCACTCGATGCCACTCGGTATTAAATATTGAGATGCAAATAGCCTTGATGATACACTCAGTATACGCGCTCCACTCAACAGCAGCCGATATTTATAAAACGCTCTCGCGCGCTCGAGACTCTTCTTCCCGCAACGAAATATCAATCAACGAATTACTTCTTCCATCTCGCCTTAGAATTAACTTCGCTCCTCGTGAATGAAAGGAAAAAAAAAACGAAGCCGATCTCGCCACTGTAATTTCCTACTCCCTCTCATTAGTCAAACGGCAACGATTAGCCAGCTATTTTAAAAGGATTTCAATTCCGCACACATATACACGCGCGTACGTCAAATCAATTTCCCCGGCAGTGCAGCATAATTGGACACTATCCGGTACCGACAACTTCCCGAGAAAGACATATACAGGGAGAGAGAGAAGGAATGAAAAAAACTACGTATCTCTCGCGAAGGTAATCCAACCGCTTTCGACAATTTCGCGCGCCTCGTTTTACGCTATACATATAGAGAAACTTATTCCCTCTCGTTCCTTTACCTGTCAATGACTTATATCACGAAGATTCGCGCTAGCGCGTACGCGCTATAGAAACTGATACTATTACACCCGCCTAGGGATTAACACTCTCAGCTCTCGCAACTTGTGCAGCGTAGCAGAGAGCGAAGGGTCGTCGACTTCCTCCTCACTACTCTCAGCCGCGCGAGGAGTTCTATACCACCTCCTCCGGGGGAGACTCGATCTATCTTTCGCGCTCGCGAAAGATATATATCTCTCTCTCGGTCTACGTGTACTAGCCGTTACTCGATCGCGCTCGGCCAGCGCGTAGTCACGTATATATATGTATACGCGCTGGCAATAGTGCTGTGTTTATATACGGAGAGATGCAAGGTTTGCATGAAATTTTCCCTTGCACGTTGAACTCTCGCTCTGCAGTGTATGTATGATGTGTTATGGTCTTGCGGTGTGGCGCGTGACGAAGAGAAAATCTGTGCCGAGAGCTAGCAAGCGCGGGGGATATTGAAAACTCGCCCGCGCGCGCGCGCGTGATGGCTTTTTATAGAGCGCCGAGGGACTTTTATGGGTATATGGAAAGGTGCACACGACGGTGTATGTGCGAGGATTGGAATATTTTATTGTTTATTAAAAAGGTTCGGATTTGACGATCGCGGATTGAAATTCTAAATTCGAGATGGAGTTTTTTTTTCTTATGCGCGGGCATCCGAGCGTGCGGATATTTGTAAACTGTAAATTCCTTCTCGGGTATAGAAGTCCGGAATATATATCTGCTGCTGCTTTCGTATTCAGCGCTGAAAGTTCAGGACCGAGACAAACGCGATTTTTATTCTAATTTCATTCGCGAAAGGATATTCGTACAAGAGTAAAAAGTATCAGAAACGGATCCTCTAAAAACTTCAATGCCGTATGAATAAGCAAAATAACAACTACTGTAGGTTTCCGATTTGTTAACTTTTACGGTCGCCCGGTCGTTGTGTAAAACCCCGCATGGCGGAAACATCTATACATACGAAGAGCGC
>JAPYZO010003601.1:0-23850 GCA_030522905.1 Torymus flavipes
TCGCACGACATGAATTATCGCCCTCGCTACGCTCGGGCGCTAACTTCCTGCCGTGCAATAATGGGCCACTTAAGTCACACGTATCGTAATGTACTATTTCAGTATATCCATCATGGATAAGTACAAGAAAAAATTCTGGGAACAATAGATATCGTCGGGTGGACAGGAAAACGCATCTATAATAATCAGTTATACATATGACGGAGAATGAATTTTTTAATCAATTTGAAGTTGCACTGATTACATGAGGTAGCAAATTCCACTGTCTAATAATGCGCGGAAATGTATTTAGAAAAGTCTGAGTAACACGTGAACTCTGAAAGGGCACGAGCATTTCTGAGAGCATATATCACGCAGGTAATTGCAGTTTACATAACCGCATATATAACGTTAAAAGCAAACATGTAGTCATTTCTGAGGCTTATAGATGAAAGCGTATAGGTATGTTAAAACGAGCAGCTCGGTCCTAATAATCATGGTCAAACGGATGCATGGACGTTATGCACGATATGAGAGAGTGCGTAGAAATCTATGCGGAACTCTTTCAATTTGGTTAATTAGTTGAGCAGTATGTATATATATACCATATAACAGAGCTGTACAGATCGGTACAGAGAAATTAAAGATCCGTCGTTTTTAAAATCTATGGTTGATCTGCGGTGATAAAATCCAGCAATTTAATGCCTTTGTGCAGGTCAAAGAAAATTCCAAGATCCTTGGTGGAGTCAGTTTTTCTAGTTAAATCGACAGAGTTCATGATGACAAGTATATTCGTGACAAGTATCATGATTAAAATGATAGTCGAGTACAAAGTCGCATAATTTATGTCATTTTTGGGTAAGGGTCGCATGACTCGCTATTATAAATTTATCTAACGGATATAGGACAATAGTAACGCGCCACATTGCCTATAAGCTAGAGTCACTTTTTTGTAGGTTAATTGCCTTTTCTCCCAAAAAAAAACAAAGCTATTACAGTAATGAGGCGGCCAAATTTTTAGTTTCCGGATGATACACATTTCGCCGTGTAATATTCTGGCCGCAATTTCGCTTCCACGGGCGAAATTCTGCTTGTTTAATGCCAAGAGAAAATTCAACTGTCTTGTACAACTAAAGAGCGAAAATAACAAAATAATCGTGTGCTTTTATTTATAGTCAAAAATATCCAGCGTATAAGTAATAATCGATATCATCGCGGGAAATAGAATTTTTATAGGAAATTCAAATGAATATATATAATGAATATTAAAATATTCATTATTATCAAGAAAATTCATTTTCATAAAATTTTGAAATACACTCGTTACCGTATAACCGTATACCGTAATACGAAGTACGAATAAATTTTTATAATTTAACGAAATTAAATTATATATTAATTGATTGAATATCCGAAACTAAATTTAACGTATAGAGTTTCGACGCGAATCAATACCTACTTACCCCCCGCGATTCTAGTTTCATATACAACAGATATATACTTTGAAATTCGTCGCGATTGCCAAAATCATCATTTACCGTTGTCAAGTAGTTTTGTTCTGCTCTAATTAACTCGTGCAAACTACCAATTTATAAAATGCTAATCAAACCCCAAAAATATTAAAATATCACAATATATCTTCAGGAAGGAAAAACTATAAGTTATACCAAAAAATTGTCTTATCTCAAATTAACCGCATTGTAATACATCATCTCACATATCAATCAAATCAATCACGAAAGGATTGATCAATTCGAATGAGTGCTCGAGAACCGTTTAAAGCCGGTAATTGAGACCTTCGGCCTATGTCCATCCATCAAGAAATTAATTCGACACTTCGGGCCATGCGCGTCCGAACCCATAAACTCGCGGAACAATATCAATCAAAATCTCTGGGAAAAGTTATTCAGAATGCCGCGGCGGCGCGCAAAGTAGGAAGCTTTCGTCGAGAGTTATTGTGAAAGTTATGTAAGAAGAAGAAGAAGAAGAAGTGGAGGAAAGTTGCCGGGACGGACGAGCGAGTGATGTGGAAATCTATGATAAAAAATATTATTATTACAATCAGTATTAAAAAGTTAGTGCGTGGAAAATATACTGAATTATTGAAATTATCATATGAAATTTTTTTGTTTATTTTAGCGCTGTGTTTTTATTGGCCATAGGCAAGAGAAATGATAAAGCCGCGCAAACTGTGCATATACTTTATAGGCATAATACAACTCTAAGAAAAAGATGTATTCCATTTTACTTGTCAATAAGCTGCACTCGAATAAAAAGCATCTGAATAAAAATCAAAAAAGAAAGACAAGAAAAGTAATAATCACTGCTCCCTCAGACATTCACGGCAATATAATCATCATCTCTTTCGCCATAACCTGAACTACCAATCTATCCATCATTAACGCCACATATAGAATCCTCGACTCCTTTCCTTCCAAAATCCACCCCCATCACTACCCACAGCGACCTCACACACCATAAAAATCATCATCCCGAAATCCACCTTCATCCTCGCGCCTAATTACACACACACACACACCCTTTTTCCATATAGGTATACATCGACGAGCCCTGCTCGCGCCCACAAAGGGAAAAATCGCTCTCCCGCGCCGGCATTTCTCATTCTCGCCCTTCCACACACACGCACACACACATGCACACACTCACACAGACACGTTTCCACCCTCTTCTCTCTCCCCTCCCATCCCCGGTACGGCGCGCGTCCCCGCCGAGGCCGAATTCGATCCGCGCCGGCTATAAAAGCCGTCCTATAGCCGGCGCCATGGCTATCTCTCTCTCTACCTCTCTCTCGCTCTCTCTCTCTCTCTCTCTCTCTCTCTGTCTCTCTCTCTCTCTCTCTCTCTCTCTCTCTCTCTCTCTCTCTCTCTCTCTCTCTCTCTCTCTCTCTCTCCTGTCTCTCTCTCTCTCTCTCTCTGTCTCTTGCGCACTCGACCGCGCGCTACTATCGTCGTCATCGTAGTTGCGGGGGTTGTAATATAACTATAATGTCTTTTTTTCTTTTTCGTTCTCTAGTCGAAGATGCAGTGTGTAAAAAGAGAGAGGAATGCGCCGTCCGTATAGCGGAAAATTGCGCGCGCGAGGGAGATGCCTGTGTGCGCGTGTGAGTGAACGTAGAGGGGCTGGAATATTAGGGGTGTGACACTTCTTCGCGAGGGGGTAGGAGAGGAGGGGGGTGAATTATTCAACGCCGGGGTTACTTTTTCGAGGATGTATATATACACGTATGCCGTGTATACAGCACGAAGGGGAGTCAAAGAAAGAGAGAGAGAGAGAGAGAGAGAGAGAGAGAGAGAGAGAGAGAGAGAGAGAGAGAGAGAGAGAGCTTTGGGAGATTGGTTTAGAGCGCTCGATTTAAAGGGCCCGCTGACTAAATATACGCGAGCTTTTTCCTGCAGCTTTGGTAATCGCTTTACACACGTAGATATCAAGTCTGACGAAACGCTCCGTCGGTCCGACGCAATCGCGTTACATTATATTCTCATCGCGCGCATTCCCTGCTTATTCATCGTCCAGCACAGCCTCGAAACCTACATCTCCCCCCACACACACACATATATATATATATACATGCGCATCCCCCGCGCACACAAGAGGCAAAGCCTCATATATATTGTACATAACGTGTCCGTCTCTCTCTGGCATGAATGCATACCTGGCTGGTGCTGTCGGTAACCATCGCGACAACGCGCTGCTCCTCGGCGGCTGCCTGATGCACACACGCGCACAGGACACAGGCACACTAATATATACCTCTCGTGCAGCGCGCACTGTACAATACACTATACAACAACAATATAACAACAATGTTTATTCACTCTCTCGCGGTGAGAGACTTCACTAGCGTATTTCTCGACGTCATCATCGTCGTCGTGGTCATCGTCGTCGTCGGCATCGCGCGCGAACGACCGGCGGCGAGGCGCACTCGCGAACTTGTGTGTAATATAGTATCAGTAAAGTAGTGTGTGCGCGAGAGAGAGAGAGAGAGAGACGTGCACTTGCTCGCGCCGCCGTCGCCCGTCGTACACTTGCTGCCGCGAAGGGCGCCGGGACGCTCGCCGACGGAGCGCCTCCCCTGCTATGTCGCCGGCGCACGCGCACCACCCCCACCCTGTTATTTCTTGTATGTGGAGCGGCTCCGAACTGCGCTGGTGTAGTCTCGTCGTAGCGGAATAAGGGAGAGGGAGGGTTTAGGGCCGGTATAGGAGATTGTTATGTAACGGGGATGAGTTTGTGGGATATTTTTATGTTTTTTTTTTTTGTGACTGAGGAGGAGAGCTTATGAGAGCGCGTGTGTGTAAGTGTAGTTTTTCGAGAATTGTAATAATAGAGGCACGAGCGCTGTGATCTTGTTTCGCGCGCGTTGATCGATAGTTATACACGCATCGCGTTTACGTTACGGTGTGCTACTTGCTGTATATAGCGAATGCGCTACATGTAAATTGCCGAGCGATTTACATGAGATTTGCATATCCGCTTTTAGTTTATATCGCGTGACGCGGGGATAAACAAATGCTTTTGCATTTTAAAGAGAGCCTCGTTTCTAGCTGAGTGCATAGGGTTTAGTATACGGTTGGCTCGGTTGAGAGTGTTACATGTATTCGCGCGATTTGCGCGCGATTGTATAGGAGAGAAAAGTAGGCTAAAGCTGTATATAGGATTCGTCGTACACTGAAAAGATACGTAAATGGAATTATAGAAAATTCATCGATATAGTTAAGAAAAATGTATAAGGGGTTGATAAGACGATTTTATAAATTTAACAATTTATTATAGTTTTAATACTATTATGTAATAAGGTGCCTTTTTAACAATAATCTTTTTACAAAAATTAATTTCCAATTAAAATTTTATGCAAAAACAAGAAAATAACTGTTAGCGATAAACCGTAATTTGAACAATATTTCCAACTACTATTATATAAATAACAATTTTCTGCTATATCAACGTCATCTAAAATTACAACAATATTAAAAAAAAAACCTTTCTTTATTACACTCCAAAATCTACAACCCATACACCCCGCAGATTTAAACGCCCTTCAAAACGCAGCTAGTAGCGCGCAGCACACCCACAGACCTACATCCACCCACACACCTATAGCGCACATCCCTCCCCCGCACTACGCACACTCACCTATCCTCAGCGTTATACTACACCAGCGCAGCAGTCCCTCGAGTATCAACCCCACAACGAGGGAGGAGGAGGAGGAAGCCGCCGCTGCTAGTGCCGAGGGCGCAGTCGCGGGCTGCGCAACGATTGCGCGCACACACAAATACACATTTACGGTCGCGCGAAACGTGCGTGTGCTGCTACTATACTCCCTCCTCCTCTCTACTTCTTCCTCTTCTTCTTTTTTTTAGCGAGAGAACGCGAGTAGCGAGTAGACTCTTGTTGCGAGTTCGCCGCGTGCGTGTATATGATGACGCAAGGGGGAGGATTTTCGCGGCGACGTGTATATATAGTAGCGAGGAACATTCCTGCGATTCCTCCGTACAGAAGGCTTGATTAACGTGTAGGACTAATACGTGTATGATGTGTATTTTTATAGGAGAGAGAGAGAGAGAGAGGAAAGTTTTTTATCTTGGAGGGTGAATTTTACGATTCGGAGAAGGATTTTAGCCGGCCGGAGTCCCGCGAGTTTATGGGATATTTAAGGCAAACAACTTTGGCGAGCTTGGAAGATGTTTGTTTTTGTCGAGGGAGTTTGCGATGGTGGCTTAAGTATTTGGCTTATATAAATGGAAATTTCGGGGATTGATCGTGGAGGAATTAGGCGCGGATTCTGCTTAGGGCTGGGGACGCGTTGATGGGGAGATGATGACGGTGATGAGGCTGCGCTGGTAGGATGACTTGTGGTAGTGCGCTGGTGGTGGTTTTGCTGGATCATTGCAAACAATTTAGGTAATAATGGTATTTGTAGATTCGGGAAATCTTTGAGACTGGTTATAACATTAGGATTAGGGGGTATAAATATATTAAAGACGGTCGTTTCAATGTCATAAGCGACTGTCTAATATTGAATCAGTGAATTCTCACTGAGAATCAGTGATAATTTTTAATACTTATATTCTAGCTATAAGGTTACAGATCTGAAATTCACTTATTCATTTAACGAGAGCAGCCCTTTTTTCATCATGTTATTTCGTGTGTGCGGTTTAGTTACAGAATCTTGCGCTAAATTAATTATCATCAGATAAAAGTCCTAAGAAACTACCTATATGAGCCACTATATAGTTAAACATATCCTTAAAAACTTTTATTATTTCAAAAAAACAAATTAATAAAAATTAAATTTTTAAAACAATTTGAAAAATTTTTTTCATTACCACTAAAATTATAAAACAGCGAGCATTAAATAATATAGTTCACTGAATATAGTAAACATACACTTTTAATAGTATAAAAAAATACACTTTTTATTACACGAAATAGTGAACTTTTACTACTTTACATTTATACACAGTATATTATTCGATCATAAGAGTTCTATTTAAAAAAAAATTTCATTTTGTTAACATAATAATTTCTCCATTTACCAAATTTCAGAAGCTAAAGCAATATACAAATATTTTGAATCTTATTTTTACAAAACTATTTAATTTTGAATCCCACCGAGCCAACAAAACATCGTACAAATCAGCTACGTCTAATCGCCATACCTCACCTCCGATGTCCATTACAAAATCGATCCCATCTTTCTATTCCTCTAATTTCCACCCTCCACCTTCAGCAAAAACCATACCACCCGATACTTCCTGTACGCACCCCACGCTGCACCTGCACCTCCCACCCATAATACACGCGATTCCTCGAAAAAAAACATGTACATATACCTTATACACGGCGGCGGCGACAGCAGCAGTAGCAGCACGTGGTAGCCGGAGAAATCGCGCGCGCACGCGACGACCGCGACGATCGACCGCGACGGCAACTCAAGCGGCACGCGAATAGGTAAGCGGTTTTATCGCGTATTTCCGATTCTCTGCCGCGTCGGAGATAAGACGAGAGCGATAGCCGGTTCTCTCGCCGTCTCGAGTGGTTAAGAAGGAGAAGGCTTTTCTCGAGAGGAAGCGTGGAAATGGCTGGTTGACGTGCGTAGCCGAGAGCAGAACTATTTTGGAACAACAATTTCCAAAATAGTCCACAATCTGGCTTCAGACCTTTAGAAAATTTTGATCTTCCCTAGACGGTACCGTACCTTGCACATACCAATTTGGTTTACCGGAATGGTTTTCTAGGTTGAAAATGAAGATATGCTACCCTATCTTGTTTATGTGCTTAGCACGGTATTTTAATAGCAGCAATAAATTACTTGAAAAAATGATCTTTTTTATAGTCAAAAGTTCTAGAGATATGTCCATGTAGGGGAAATTGGCGGGCGGTTAGCCATGCGATGGTTGTCGTTACAGAGATTGGGTGGCTATGTCATATACAGTTTTGATGTAAGTCAATGTAATAACGCGGTTGCATGTGTATTATTTTTTTTATTTTTTTTCTGTAAACATCGATTGTTCTTCAATTTTTTTGCAAGGGGAAAAAATTTCCCAGGGCCTACCAGACAACAAATCAAAAACTTGTCGATTGAATTTACTATTTGCTATTTGATTTCAAAATCTTCTAAAAATCACCTACAACCTACGTAACAATGGAGCAATAGAAAAACCAACTGCGCAGTCAAGCACTGGTTTTCACTCTAGCATCAATCGTCTGAAACGTTCATAGAACACTCTTTTTTCTCACATCACAGCGATCGACAGAATTTCGTTCTTTAAAAACGCCGTTAGATCATTTCAATAACATTTTAAATTCTGTACTATTCGTTAGGAACCTTTTAAAATGTCCACCTTATTGTAAACTGCTGTATAACATAAAAGCTTACAGTTAATCATTAACTTCACTATCAGTCATCACCGTCAAAATTAACTCTATTAAGTAAACGAGGTTGAAATTCAATACGATTTCAGCTTCCATATAAATTTGGTAGAACAACGTTTTTGTCCAATTGTAAGTTTTACCTTTTTTGCCGAAACTGGAAAAAGCGAATTGTTTGTCAAAAGGTTCATTGCAGCACTCCAGTGCGCCAGTGAAAGTGGGAAAGCGTGACAAAGAGAGAGAAAGAGCTTTTTTACTTTTAATTTATATAAAAAAGTGAAGAAAAAAAGAACTGCTTCGGCTCGTGGATCTAATGAAAATCAATATTGTTTTATAAATATATTGGAAAAAATGAGAGCGTGTTCCGTATCCCTATCAATCGGTTTTTGTTTTTTAACAACAATATTGATACCTACATGCTTCTATAAAAATACAAAAATAATTTCAAAGATGCTCGTTACAGTAGCTGTGAAACGTAGACTAACAGGAAAATCTAGTAAAAATTACAATTTTACAAAACTATAAGACATTTCATGTACCGACTACAGATTTTAAAAATAAAAAAGTACCCTATTTTTATATAGAGTATTACTGAAGATATACGAAAATTAACAATTCAGCTATACAAAAGTCTTACAACTCACAATTCCTTGTAACGCTTATATATTTACCAAGAAAAATTTTGCTACCAAAATCTAACACAACCCCCCTCTCTCACCTTTATACAACCGACTTACAAAACCACCACCTCTACAATCCCCTACCTACACCCCCGAACGACGTAAGCGCCGGGTAAACAAACCGCGCGTTGCAATCGACGGGAGGGGGACATTCGCTAGTGTTACACCAGCCGACCTACCTATAATCGGCCTTTAACCTCGTCGCTGCTGCTGTGTAGACGACGACGACGTCAGATTCCATTCGCTTTTCATTCATTCGACCCGTCGTCTCGAGCGATGCCTCGGGGCTCTGCTTGTCGTCCCTTCTTCCTTTCTTCCCTTTTTAAGTCGAGCGGACCGCGTGATTACTGGACGGATAATGCGGAAGGGGAAGGGAAACAGGATGGGAAGAGTTGACGGGGGTTTCAAAAATTCATGGAGTGGGGCTTTTTGCTTTCTCAAAGAGAAAGCTTGGTAACGCTGAAATTTTTCGACCCCGAGATTTCGATGATTCTCGATATCTCTGAGCTCACTGAGTCGAAATATGCGTTTTCTAGAAAATGTTTTTGATGGGCTTTTTGAGGTTGAGTTCGTATGGGGATAAGTGCGTGGATGTTTTGTTACGCGAAACGATGAGTATTGTATAGGTACTTATTTGCATTCTGTAAATAACACCCTTGAGGTGAAAACGATGATGGAAATTATTTGAATACTAACAGTAGAATAACGTTATACGTATAAAACGTGCTACATATTTATCTTACCATGGAAGTTATTTATTTGGATAAATGTGAGTTGAATGATCCGTCTTTACCACGTACTTTATTACACGTATAAGCGCCATAATTAAAAAGCATTTTGAACGGTTTATCTGCCGTTACATCGCGCAATTAATCAACAATTTTACTTCCCACCGAACACCTCACCTACATTTGTCTACATGAAATTTTCCGCCGGCGTACCTATAGCCGAAGCCGTCACGCTTTTATTACATATTATGATAGGAAACAAGATCAATGATACATTTGACGCATTGACAAACGCAAAGCGACATTCTAGAAATCCCCCGGAGATTAGTTTTACCGCTGTAAAAACACATTTATCACTTTCCGTACTCCAGTTATATTTCACGACGTGAAAAATATGATTTACTCCAAGATTCCTTCGCGCTGTTGAGGAGAACAAAATTTTTTTTTTTCAATTCTCCGATTATATAGTCAATAATTTATAAAACTTGAAAGTCGCATCTATTTTCATTGATCATTATATATTTTTGCAGAATATAATCTTTTCATATTCCCGTTGCCCATAAACAGTTATATAAGAAAACAAACTGAGAGAGGATATGAGTTTTATCTTTCGGAAAGGCTGCAAATATCATTAGACAATTCTCAAATAAAATTACACGGCAAAAAAAAATTATAAATAAACGAAGAAGGATACCAAGGATAATAAATAAAAATGATAAAATTAAAAAGATACACAACAAAAGGAAGAAATAAAATATCGGTAATAATTATGCAATTGAATACGCATTCCGACATCCCCTTAACCATATGTTCGACACAGAATCACACACTTAATTTTCAGGAACGATTTCAATTATACTCGGCAATCACTCCAGCAACCGTCTTAATTACACCGTAAAAAGAAACCGAATCAAACCGAACAACAAGAGCCCAGCACCCCTTTACCACGCCCATCTCAAGCATTCGGCAATAATGATCCGCAAAATCAAATCCCCCTCTCCTCGTATCCTCCTTCATATTTGATTCCCCCTCCGCCTTAATCACTAATCCTTATTGTATATAAACTTCAATATAACTCGCGCTTGAGATTTCACGCGCCCACGCGCCCAATAACACATTATAACCACAACAATTATTAATCCACGGTGCGCCACAGCACGCGCGCGCGGATTAGTTTCATTCATTTATAGCATTCCTGGAATGCCGCCACCACAAGAGAGACCCAGATGAAGCCCGGCCGAGGCGCAGGGCTTTGGCGAGTAAAAAGTTGCGCAACACGCCAAGAGAGAGAGAGAGAGAGAGAGAGAGGCTGATTGGTAAAAAGTTATATGTGTGCAGAGAAATGCGTAAACACGAGGTGTACTTATATATTACGTCGAGAAAGATAATCTTGAGATGTGCCAGCTCTCTTCCACGATATATTTCGTGAGCGGAGTTATGAGCCGTGTTACATATAGGTATATTTTGGAAGGGAGAGAGCGCGTGTACGTGTCGCTGATAAGGCAGGATGAAGAGTCGAGGTGATAAATTGTGGGCGCGTTAATTCTTCGGGATTAACGTGCAGGGTTATACCGGCTACAGCTGGAGTTTCTGTATAAGGCTGTAGGTTCACTTGATGAAGTAAAATTTAATGAAGTGCGTCATGCAGATAAATTTTACGCTTTGATGAAAGTGGATGCGATAAAATTTTTGTTGATATACGAGACGCATACAAGGGAGGTGTTTATTCGATATAAGCACGCGTCTGTTCACCCATGTGCTCTTGATCTCGTTATAGAGTTTTATGAAGAATTTTTACAAGAGTTTTTCGACGTTCGCCTAATAAGAGAAAGAAGTGGAGTGTTTTCAAAGAAAAAAATTAAGCATTTATGGCACTAAGGTATATACTCATTATAACGCTTTCTTTGTTTCGAGACAATCATGTTTTAACCGTGTCTTATACCCTCCCACCTACCAGCAAGATTGAGACACAGAAAAAAGCAGGTTCGGTCGTAAATTGCACCGGCCCCACTCAACGCCCTGTCTACCCATAATGATCTCCAAAACGAGGAAAAGCTCCACCAAAAATGCCTATTATTTTCCCTCAGACACGTACAACGTATGTCGTTGATGAAATATTTCCCTATACTATTCACGTACTTACGCTCCTCCTTGTACCACTGCGACAATAAAGTCACGAAGAGACAAGAGAATAGCCGTTTCAACAGAGAACCTGATTTATTACATCAATGTTATACCGACGGCAAATCTGTTACACCATGAATATCAAAACAGCTCTATGCAAATACATGCGGCGAATAAGCGGGGCCGCACTGCCCCGTAAGCATGCGAAAAAAACCTGCTTTCACTCTCATCCGTTATGTACACCCATTATATATACCATTGGATCCTCCAAAATACCTAAAAATATACGCGCAAGCATCCTCCTCCGCGATCCCAATCCCTCTTCGTTGGTTGGAAAAATCCCTCCCTTCCCTGCGCACATCCTCGGGGAAAATTCACGCCGGGGATTCCCGAGGGACAGGACACGCGCCCCAGGATACGCCCCTGTGTAGGTACTCGCGATCAATAAAGTATACACTCGCTGTATGTGCGCGCGCGCGCGCGCGCCAGCAGAGAGGGTGAAAGGTGTATATATATAGGTACGTGTATACACCGCTGGCTGGCTGGTTGATTATACTCTCTTTTGGGGGACGACGACGGCGGCGGCGAGGACCGAGACCTTGAGAGTGCGCGATGCATTTTGCAGGTGCCGTCTTTTCAGGTGCGATGCAGCTCGCGTGAAAGGGCTAAAATGGGATTGATGTTTGGAGAGTTAGTTTGTTTAGTGGGGGAGAGGTTGGAGGAATATTGTAATTTAGGAAAAAAGGGTTATTATTGTAGAGGGGTTGAGTTCGGAGAATTTGATTTTCATGTCATGCGGTGAAAGAAGTATAGTTCATTTGTTGATGGTTGAAAAAGAAAATTACAATGTTTGAATAATATGGCGTTTATTATGCGCACACCGAATTTCTATATCAAGTCTTTGGAGGGATTTTTGTCAGTAAAATCATTATTATTACTTTGACATTTTACCTACAATTTTCCGTTAATTAAATAACTAATTTTAAAGATTTTTTTTCAAATAGATGTCATACTGTAGCATGTATCGTCAAAAGAAGAATCGATAGCTGAAAATAATTATAAAAATATGTTTGCATTTTGGTACATAAAATAATTTATAGCTATAAAAAAAGAAAAATACATTATTTGAACTTTTTTTTCCTTAAAAATGTGCACGCTGATAAATACAAGCTATCCAATATTGGTTCCCGATTCCAAGAGAAGTGTTCATTGAACTAATTGACCAGTGATCTTGAAAGTGTTAATTTTTATTTTAGTATACTAACAGTTTTACAAAAAAGATAGTCACAAAGAAAATTATTTATCGCTTTAAAAATTGATAGCGCTTAATTTTTATCAGCTCATAATATTTTACCAATTATATATGTATTATTGTCTATACTCTTTTACGAGTGAATGGAAATTCCCGGATTCACACATAAAGTATGAATGCATCGGTTTCTTTTCGACGAAAAATGGACGCTTAAGGGTACCATTATGTCTTTGCACGCGACGGGAACACACACCTGCGGCTCTTTTTTCTTTCACAACTGGCATATGCTCTAGAGAAACGAGAAGCATCAATTTTGTATAACGATCATATAAGCATCGTAGAGCACTTCAGTAATCACAACGCGCTTTCAAACTTTATTTAAGCTTGCATTAATTTATGAGGTTTAATGGAGTTTATAATTCACCAAATTTTACGCACGATATTCAAAATATGAAAAACGAACCCTATATAATTTGTAAGTTTTACTAAGATTCTAAGAAAATTCTCCTCTATAAAAAAGAAGTCAAGGGCACCAAGACTTAAAAAATAATTTATATAATAGGCTACTGAACAATACCTAAACTACATGAACAAATCATTAACCATCCTACAACTTTCCCACCCCTATACCATAAAGAACCCTCCAAAACGTCAACTTGAAGAAATTCATCTGTCCTACTCTCCCTCTACACCTCTTTCTTCTCCGCGCACATGATTTCCCGCAAACTTTGCCCGGCCGAGCAACGCTCGGCGAACCGTGCGAGAAGAGAGAAGAGAGTCGGTGCAGATTTGCGTGTCGATGCTGAAAATCGCTGCGCGCCGCACGCGACCGGTGACGAGGTGAAAATATATAGAGCCGCAAGCGCGCTTGTATGCCGCACAGCCGCGCGTTTTATTTATAAAGCCGAACATCGCCCGGTCTATAGTTCGAAGGATGCCGCGTGCGGGTATATATAGGTATATTGTAGGTAGTTTGCGCGCGATTATGCGTTGAAAGGAGGGAGAGATAATCGGGTGGGTGAATGGTGTTGAATGCTTTCTTTTTGGAAGGTGTATGGGAATGTATGGGAAGATTGTTCAAGTGCGTGGATTATCGTACTGACGATGTATGTTAGATGTTTGTAAACAAAAGCCGTTACTAGCCATTTATTTTTAATATTTTTTCATTTTCAATATTTTCTATAATTTAATATTCATTTTTGTTGATAGGCGTGTAAAGTAAAATAGACTTTTTGGGGACGCGGATAATCGATATTTTAAAATCGTGTAATAAGCCAATACTTCGCGCGGAAAGTGTGTATAAGTATTGCATTTCACAAATTATCTTTTAGTTGCCTATACTTAATTTTAAACACACTTGTTAAAGTTAAATAAGTTTGTTATATGAATATTTCATGCGCGGTATGGTAATTTTTATTTCAACTACCCATTAAAACACGTTTTTCAAGTATAATACCTGCACAGAATGAAAAGTTTTTTAATTAAATGGATACCAATCTTAAAAGAGTTAAAGTATTTTAAAATTGTGAAATACTAAAAATGAAATAATAACATAACTTCAGAGATTCAATAAGATGGATCTACTTATCCAATCGTCGATATACTCGCAAAAATCAGAGTGAATCTGGAATGAGTCCAAAACGATGTTTGGGTTCAAGGTACAAGCTAAGTTAACAAGTGATTTGAATGATTTGATGTCGTTTTGAGCTTATAAAAGCATGCGATGTGTGTGCGCAGGAAAGCGGACTAATAAAATCATAAATCTATCGTTTGCAAAGTGAGGGCTTGTGTTCAAACTCATGAAATTCTGAGTTTGTAATTGATATATGATTTGAAACAATGTTATGCATTATGCGAAGAAATACATTGATGCAAAGTTATAAATATACATCGAAATAATAAAAATAACTTTCTGAAGCATTATTATGATAATTTCAGCAAAGTTTGCGAAACTCATAACTATACCTCCAACCTATTATTAAGTAAGGCATAAAAATACATTTTACGGTCACTTTAGTTTTGTTGCGTTTTAACTATTATTAAGTCATCGTCATGTTCAATAAAATTAGCTAAAGTGTTATTTACAAGCTTTTCTTTAAATTAATTATACTTGATATACTTTAAATTAATTAGATTACACATTAAACAAAATGTTCTAATAACTTTGGCGATGTTATTCTATAGCGAGATGAAGAGACCCAGAAAATGTGGAATAACAAATAAAAACACAGTTTGATCGTCATTATTCATTTACTTATAATTGTCTACAAACATTTATTTTACTCTGCAAGGATTGAGACCTACAGCAACGTTTACAGTGGTGTAAACGATAAAGCGTTGATCTATATTTGATCAACGATGACTCACGAAATTACTGTCGCTGTCAAATATTTCTCTGTGATGAGCTTAATTATTTCAAACTCCCCTTCTAAAAATTATATTTAAAATACATAATCGTTGAATAACGGCATTTAAGAAGCCCGTTGTAACTTGAAAGAAAAACTGTCTTTTCCAAGCCGTGTGCTGCACGTATACGGCTTTTAAACAAATGAATACGCCGCACTTCAAGATCTCCGCGCAGGTGTACACATCTATACTTCAAGCGTGGACGCGCGCACAGGTGAACCGCGCGTACTTCGAGAATCAATTTAATCTTTTTGACACATTATTACGTCAGGCATGCTGTGCAATTTAATAATAGAATACGCGAATAAACTTTGCAGCGTGCTATATTGAAAAACAAATGCGTTATCTAATCTGTTATATGAGCGTGCCCGCGCGCGTATATAAAACGATAACGCGTAGAGCGGTACATAGATAAGAGGCCATACAACGTTCGCAAAATTAAACTGCCACTTTGGTACTGAGGCGCGGCAGCATTTTTATACAAGTGGAGAGTGCTTTTAACAATGTTTGCGGATATAGATATAGAAAACATTATATCGATATATAATTATAGCCTTTTATTTACGAAAATTCGCTGAACAACCAAAACATGAGTGAAATCCATCATCCGCAAACAATAGCGACGCTGCCCTATCGGACAAAAATAAAGTTTCATCTATCACCAAAGCCACGATACACAAAAAAACACTTGACCCAAACTCTTTCTCTCTCTCTCTCTCTCTCTCTCTCTCTCTCTCTCTCTCTCTCTCTCTTACACTCGGGCAACTGATATATGAAAGTGGATCCCATCAATCAAGGAAACGAGTCGGAAAAAATAGCTTTTCTTGAATGAAAGCGTGTAATCGCGCGCTTGCGCGAGCTTGGGACCTTCGTCCGCGACTATTTTTAACCCCTCCCCCACCCCGAAAAGAGCCGCAGCTTTCAACGTTCCCGCGCCTATAAGCATCACGCACATACACATATAATATAGACGCACGTTCCGTAGTTTTTCGATAAATCACCGGCTTTTCGAGAAGGGAGAGGAGAGAGAAAATGCTGTATGGGGAGGTGAAGAAAAATGACCTGAATACAGAGCTGCGCCAGCGCAGAATCACTATACGGGAATAGCGGAGAGAAAGAGAGAGAGAGAGAGCTTTGCTTTGAAGCGCGTAAATAGTTTTGGTGCGGAGCGAAAAGTTGAAACTATAATATACGCGCATAGAGTTTATTCACAAAAGAGAAGGAGTGTCGTGTAATTTTTGGGGGATTAATTAAATAAAAGTAACTCAAGCTTGACTGACACCGGTTGAATCTCCGCGTGCGCTCTCTTTTTCTCGACCGCTCGATTATATATATCAAATAATTTACAACATTAATATTTTCATTGAAGCTTCCGAGCGCGCGTGCGCGCTTCTATATCGCCTTGCCAACTCGTTAACACGTTTTCGTGGCATTGTATATATATATTATTATGACAAGCCGAGTGGAGCCGACAGTCTCCCTCCTCCATCCTCTCATCCAAAATTATATATCGACAAAACCATTGCGTATAATATAGTCTTGAGGAAAACCGCGATGCTAGAGAAACTTTCACTGGCCCGCGAGCTTTAGTCGCGCGCACTATCCGAAACTACCTAAAAATAAAATCCAAAGCCCACCTCGCGCGGAAGCCCACAGACACTCCACTTTTCGATCACATCATTCGGGACAGCGTCGAATACATAGTCTGGTGGCCCTGCATCACATCACGCAGCTCAACAGCGCGAGCTTCACATTCCGCACTCACACGCACTGCCCCTCAGCCCGTTTATCTATTTCGATCTCGTGGATCGCGCACTCGCGAATCAAGCAGCAGCAGCAGCAGCAGCACCTGCAGCACACACTCTCCACATAACGTTCTTTCTCTCTGGGTGTGTGTATATACCTGGAACCTGCGAATCGGCGGGTAATCGTCGCGCTCGGTCTTCTCCTCGACGGCCATTGGGGACGGGCGACACTGACGGCGGCGAAGACACTCGCGTGCGGGCGGCGGCGGCGGCGGCACCTCCTCGCATGTTTTGCAACGTGCGCTCTCTCTCTCTCTCTCTCTCTCTCTCTCTCTCTCTCTCTCGCATATATAGGGGGGAAGGGGACTTTCCGAAAGTGTAGTATAGGCGCGCGCGTAGCAGAAGCAAGAGTAGTCGCGCGCGCGCGGCCGAGACCGCGTGCGCGACGCGCGTTTATTTATAAAGTCGCGCGCGTGCGAGAGAGGAAGAGCCAAGGGAAAAGAGCCGACCTCGTGCGGCGCGAGATGTGTATGTAAAAGAGGTGAGCGAGCGAGGTTGGTTGCTATGGTGCAATGAGGATGAATGGACACGGTGCCAGTTTATTTAGTAAGGTGTTCGAATGGTGTCAAATTGGGGCGATAGCTTCCGCCGTTGGAAATGATATTTGCTACATTTTATGTGATGGAATAAAAATGTCTACAAAACAGAATGTTGTGCCATTTTTTCTATATAAAAACCTCGAGTTTGAATTTCATTCGTAGAAAGATAGATAATTCATACATAAACTCATGAAGAATTGTAAATTACGTTTCAGAATTTCAGTTCATGAAAAAAAATTCCAGTTTTTTTATGCGATTTTACTTCCTGTATTGCGATGTCTATACATTCAAATGTTCCCGCGAAAATGAAAAGCGCTGAAGAGGGCAGCACTTATAACAAATTATATTTGAAAATTCTTTCAACTATCTTAGCGGTTACGGATCGTCGAAAGCATCGTATTTTCTACTCTGACAAATAAACAAATCATGTTTACCCAAACATTGAGAAATTCCAATCTGGATTTCCCGCTGTAATTCTGGTTATTTGGAGATCGCATGAAACTGTATAGTTGCCCATTGTTGCGTAAGTTATAGAGCATGGAACCAGCGCCTCTAAAACACTTACTAGTGCAGCAATTAATGCAGAGCTTCATATAAAACATACAATAATTATTTTAGATACCTGAAAAAAAAAAAAAAAAAAATTTTATCGATTTACATGCTGCGCTTTTTAATCGATGTGTGGATAATTTTAAAATCATAAGCCTTTTAAAAACTGTAATTCAGAATGAACAATCATGCATAAAAAAATACAATTTACTTTATGATACAAAACATCAAGCAAATGTATATAGTATTCTCGGTCACACTGTACTATAAAGTATCTAATTTTTTCAGGATATTACACGTAAACAATCAAAGCTAGAGCGTAAGAAAATGGTTAAAAAATTGTCTTGCATTTGAACGATTTATAGGTCGTATTTTTAACCATTTTCTTACGCTAGCATTGATTACTTAGAATTTCCTGAAAAATTCATATTTTTTAACGAAACAAGACTTAAATTTTGCCTTCTCCTGTCTACTTTTATAATCTTTTCTCGCTTGTTTTTTACCATCACGAGTGCTTGCTAAGTAACAGTCAATAGAAGAGACAATATTTTTAAACAAAATCACCCGAAAAAGGGCCTAAAAGATGAAAAAGTGTTCCTAATAACACTGCCGCAAATCGACTCACAAAGTTCTGCTCAAAGCCCCGTTTACATCCGGCCTTGGAGAGTGTGAACCCTTTTTTACTATTTATAGGAAAGTGTAAGGTGAACGCCACAATTTTGATAAAAAAAAAATTTTTTAAAAAAACTTGAAATTGTAACCATTTAATTTTAGCAAGTCTCAAATCCTATATTTGATTAAAAAAAAAAGAAAAGAAAATTAGAGAATATGAGCTTTTATTTGTTTTACGAGAATTAATAAATATTTATTCCTTCCAAATTTATGAAAGTTTAAAGTTGAGCAACAAAAATACACTGTTAAACCCCTTGTTTTTTCTTTTTGATGCTGTAGCTTTCTTCATATTTTTACATCCATAAATCTATTCCATATTTTGACTTAAATCCGTGATTCGCAGGCCTGACCCACTCCTAGTTTAGTTCAATATTTACTTATTTATATATAATAAGTTAAGCTATAACCACGTTTGTGATTTAATCTTATACTTTGCAAAGATTTTCGGAGTTATATTGTATAGATGTATATGTATACCATTACGATGGAAAAGCATTTTCGTGATCAGAACACTCAAACAATCAGAGAGAACGCTATAAGCGTGCCGTAAATCAAACAACGTATACATATGAGCAAAGAATGCACGGCAGGCTTCAGACATCATATAACAAAAGTAAAGACAGTTTTTTTTCTTAGGAATAAACGCGACGTTTCACCCGGAAAGTCTGTTTTCAAAGGAAAGAAAACCGTGCTCTATACAGTGAAAAAGTTAATGACCGCTCTATATATAATAAGTTGCAACTCTGTGACCGAATTATAATAACACCGAGAAGTAGTAAACAAAAGTTCAATCTATTTCGTATAACCCCATATCACACGTATAAGTGCCTTCCTTCCTTTATCCCTCTTCAACGCCCATTTCCAGAGCACAATCTATCCATAGTAACACTATTCATATAGGTAAACATACACTTAGGTAGAATTCGAAAACAAAATACCTATATACTTATACGTGCGCCATAGAGAGTGAGCGATTGGCAACACTGTTTATCCTATTCTGCGGTGTCGCGATCGCGACTCGTGTGCTTTTTCTCGGAACTCACGCAAGCGCGAGTGAGCAGGAGCTATAGCAATAAGCAATCCGATCGCGGTCCCGGCACGCGGCACTTGAACGCGAACCGCGCGCTAACGTTGCTGCTGCCGCTGGTGACGGCAAAGATTCTTGAAACGTTGCCTTATCGCATAAGTATATAATGTATTATATATTCACTCACCCTCCGTAAACTGTGGCTTCAAGGATCAAAAGTGCATACGTGCATAAGTAAGTAGTCTTGCAGCGAGGATAAAGAGGATCGCCTGAGCGCCCAGCGCATGTACATTGTACAACACTTTCGGGGGTGACACAGCGGTCGCTCTTTGTTTTGAAAACGCGCACATGCCGGCGTCCCTCCAGAATCTCCGGGCGTCGAAGTGCAAGAGAGGAGAAACTTTGTTGAAAGTAGGTATATTTTTTCATGGTTAATACTTAATTTATTGTGGTTTGATTTTTCGGCATTTATTCGGTAAGCACGTGCGTGAAATATATAAGATAGGTATAAGGTATACCTATACTAGGGAAGGCTCGGCGTTTGCGTTTTGTAACTGCATGGTGTTCATAAAGTTATAGAAATTAAGATATATGCGTGATTATGATGTGATATCGAAAGAGAAGCACGTGTTGCAAAGTTGATAAGTAGTATCGTCGAGACAAAGGCGGATTGTAGGTATCTCCTTATCAGTGCGAGAGAGTGCCGATTGAAGGGCGGGGAAGGGTAAAAGATAGGTAATATAAGCGTTTTTCGTTTGATGATGTTCCTTTGTTTTCGCAAACATCGGTGATGACAAAATTATTTTTTTATCGTTAACTTTAAACTTATACTTATAGTTCTTGACTTTTACTTCCTTCTAGAGGAAGCTTTTTTTCTATTTGTTTCTTTTTAGACAGGTAGTTTACTTCAAGGATATTGTTTAATAACTAATATGGCTATCAAATTGCAGGTTTGACCAGATAAGGACAGGATGGCGAGCAACGATACAGAGCCATATGAAGAGAAACAAGCTGTAAGTTAACAATTAGAACAAAAAATAAAAGAATCATCATTAGTTAAAAACGTGAAAATTTCACTTTTTAAAATTTTGTAATTAATATGTTATAGAAGTATGAAGCCTTGATTCAGGATGCGTCAAGGGCATACTTGGACAAATATTATCAAAGAGCATCAATTTGTTATTTTGATGCTCTGACGTTAGCCGTAGGATTAGGATTGGGTAAGAAGGTGAAAACTGTTCTCAAATACATGATGTGCCAATGTATGTTGGAATGTAATAAATCAAAAAACAATTTGGATGAATTGTCAGAAGTAGTTATGACATTGCAAACATTGGAGAAATCTGTCAAAGATAAGTTTCCAGCTATTTACTGCCTTTTGGCTCAAGCTCATTGTAAATTGTATCGGTAAGACAACTTTAATCATTCAAGAATTTTCAATATTTATACAAATTTTTGGTAAAAATTATCAATACAATATTTGATCTCATTTTAGTTTTGATCAAGCATTAGATGTAATTAATGAAGCCAAGGAAGTCTTCAAGAAAAATGCTGTATTAGAAATCTTTTATATTCCTGGAACTAATATTCAAATCGATCAGAGTAAAAATAATGTAAACAATCGTTACTTTGTTGTTTTATAAAATAGTAAAAAAAAAAGGAGATTCTTACATAATTGCTATTGTTTTGTAGGAGGCTTGGTTAAAAGTAGAAGAAGAATGTTCTACGTGGCATAAACCTGATGCTATTTGCACAATATCAGAGTGTAATTTCATTAACAAGCCATATGTGACTCCAAATAGGAATATATTTATTAGGTAAATAAAAGGTTTTAGAATAAATGTGTTACAGTGAAAAAAAAATTTAAAGTGATTCCTCTTGGAAAGTTAAAAGTATACACATTTAACACATTAATGATTTTAATTGCAACAGAGATCCTGCATTTAATGGTATAGTGATAATAAATTGTAATAATAAAACACATCCATGTGAGCTGAAGTTTCATCCATACTGTTGGAAATTTAAGAAAGATCAGCTATATCCTGTACAAAAAGTTTCAGATAAGGTAAAGAATTTCTTTTTTTAATCAAAATAATAGTTATTTATTAATTTGTTACCTTATAGGATATGATAGGTTATTCATGTTTCACTCCAAGTTGCTTGAATGGTAATGAACCATGCATAATATCATCGATTGAAATAATAGGACCAGATGGTGAATTAAAAGCTCATATTAAAGAATCAACATCTGTACCATGGCTTGGGAAAAAAGATGTATCAAAGGGTGCTATTAAAAAAGTAGTTATTTTATTTTAATTCACGTTTAATAACACTTACTGTTAAAATTTAAAAATACTAACATTCATTAAATATTTCTAAAGGTGAAAGTGAATTCTTGTAAAAAACCAGTTTCTCCCACTACAGCTTCAAAGCAATATTCAGTTATCCCTAAACAGAAAAGTTACATTAGAAAAGTATGTTATAGTTACATTGTTAACTTTATATTTATTTCATAATAAATTCTGTTTTAGCAACCAACCAATTACGCAACATATGATGAAAATCAAATTGTTTCTGTAACAGATATTTCAACAGATATTGAGTTCACTGATGAGTCAGAACATGTAGTTGATACAAAAAGGTTTTTGTTTTCGTAAGTACAAATTTCATACATAAAGCAAAAATTAGATTTATAGATATTTAAGTATTTCTATCTTATTTTTTACTTTACAGAATGTTTGTATCTTACATTGGAGAAAATTCGAACTTAGTCACAGTTGGTGACGTGTATTCAAAATTTTCCGAATTTTCTGATTATATAGATATAGATTCAATTAAAAATATGGGTAGATATTACTAAATTATTCACATAAAATTTTAATTATTCATGTGGTTATAAACTACTTAATTTTTTGTTTATATTCAGATATTCTAACATTTTTGTTAGAAACAAAAAGAATTGAAGTACTAAACAAAGATGTTGTACAAACACCATGTGTGAAACAGGAAAATGTGGAAGAAAATTACACTAATATGTCAGACCATGATTCTACTCAAGGTCTGTATTGTTTTTCTATTATTAAGTATATATTTTCTAACAAAAATATTAACAATATTATTTTGCAAATTAGATGTAGATGATATATTTTATGAATTAACAAATGACGATGATGATACAGGATTTTCAGATAAATTCATTAAAGACAACAGTAAGGTAATTTAAATTTTCAAAGTATCTATGTAAAGTGTTTTAATAAGTATGATACTTTTACCTAACTTATTTAATAAGGTTTTCAATAATAAGTAACGTACAATTATTATTCTTATATATATATATAGTCGTCTTTTGAAATATATTACAATATTATAATATGTAATAATCTTTAGTATTATCCACATTCAATGCCAAACTCGCACGAGACCGGTAAAGTGAATGGTGCTACAAATTCACATGGTATGCAGAGGTCATTTGTACACCATGAAGCAGCAGGAGGTGATGCTCCATCACATTTAAGTAATTTAACTAATGATAATGATTTTTTCGTTCGAAATGATATTTCATAAAATTAAATATTTCTTGTAGGTGATATTAAAAATACTACACATAGTAGTAGTGAACCAGAGAAGAAAGTAAGTGAAAATAAAAAATTAAAAGATTACATAGACAGGCTGCAAAATGATATGCAGGGGGTACTAAAAGAAAATGAGAATTTGAAACAAGAACTGCACGAAAAAAATTCAATCTTCAAAGAAAGAGCAAGGAGAGTTGGAGAAAAAGATGAAAGAGGTTGAATTATTGCATAATAAAATGGTGAACTTTAGAAAAGACTATGATCAAGTTAAAGAAGAAAACATAAAATTGAAAGAAGAAATAATTGAATTAATTAGACAGAAAAATGATTTAGAAAATCAGCTGTCAACAAACAATAATCCTGAGGTGAAACGAGTAGAATTAGTTAAGAATTTCCAGAAAGAGTATCAAATTTTAGAAGATTGTATTAATATGGATTGGGAAAAAAAAACTGAGAAATTGAAGTAAGTAGTAAACTTAGAATGTATAGTAATATTTATTTCTGCTATTCATGATATTTTATACTTAAAAAATTAAAAGATTACATAGACAGGCTGCAAAATGATATGCAGGGGGTACTAAAAGAAAATGAGAATTTGAAACAAGAACTGCACGAAAAAAATTC
>JAPYZO010003602.1:7388-35150 GCA_030522905.1 Torymus flavipes
ACGCCTATTCGTGCCTTAAGCAGTCCATTTTTGCACGGTGAGGTTAGCGCGCGAGCGTAGCGAGCGCGATAAACGCCGTGCAATAATGGACTACTTAAGGCACAGATAGGCGTGACCTAAGTGCGGACTTAGGTCACACCGTGCTATAAAATTATATAGTTTTTCAAATCGTAAACTTTACATACCAACACTTAAATTAAATAGTAAATCCCAGTAGAATTTCGAAATTTTACATCTCCAACTTTCTGTCCAATTCGTAACATCTCGCTCGGAGAGAAACTTTCCCCCCAAAAAAATCTCTTCACTCTACTCCCCTTGTACTTAGTTTTAATTATTCCTCAAAAATTCAACCCCCACAAGCCTTTACCAGGACACACCGCGTACATCTCCCTGATTTTTCCTTTCAAATTCGCCCCGCGCCTGCACTTCTCTTCGCATCGAAAAAACCACGCGCCTCGACAATAAAGGCAATCAGCGCGAAATCGTCGTCGCGTCGCATCCGGCGATCGGCGTCGTCGTGTCTGCCAAAGTATTTCCGGCAGCCCGAGGGGCTTCCCCTCCGACGGTGGGAAAATTAAACGAGAGTGGGAGCTTATAGCGCGCTGCTGGTTGACGTTTTTTCTTTCTGGAGAAGGAGTCGCTGTGGTTATATTTTAAGAAGTTAAGGAGAGGTACGGCGAAAATATTTATTTTCCTCGCGCAGTGCAACCAAGGAGTAGAACGCGCAGTAAGCGATAGCCAAGGCTTTGCCGCACAGGAAAATGGAATTGCTTTTTTTGCGTGTGTAGTTTTGAGAAATGTACCCTCTGCTCTTTTGCTTTTTAAATTGCAAAATGTTCGTCAAGGATTGTGTTCCGTAAATAATTAAATTCCCGCAGCAGCGCCACTCACAGCTCTCCAAAAATCATCGTCATCAGGCATTAATTAAAAGCTCGTGTATATAGCACCACACGCGCATTCTTTCGGCTGGGCTCAAACGCTCTCGTTTTGCCCGCGCCGCGCGCAGAGAAAGTTCGTTAGCACTCGAGTCCTAGGCTTTGGTCTTTTTTTCCTCTCTCGCTTGGCTCTTTGGAGCCGCGGAAAAAACAAAATCGAAAACAAAGTGCGGAACTCTTGACCCAATTCGTGTGGTGGTGGTTCGTCGGTCGTTTGATTAGAAAAAATGAGGTTTTTCGAGCGACGTGCGATTGTTTGATTTAGCAAGCGAAGGAGTTGATGGGATTTTTCGCTTTTGGATGGGACGCACGGATGAGAGAAAATGTGCGCGAGCAATTTAATGGAAATTGATATGTATGTGGAGTGCGCGTCGAGGGAGACTGGGGATTTTAGAATAATTCTTTTTTTTTGATAATTGTGCGGTTTAATCGTAGCGAGCGGTTCGTTGTAATTATTGCTTTTAAAGCTTTTCCTAAAATCCATATAGCGAACATTTGATTTCTCATCAAAAGCGTAACAATCGATACCCACCACGCGGTTATACATAGCAGCGCTAAAGAACAACATCTGTAGAGATGTGCACGTACACCTCGGTGCTAAATGATTTAACGATTAGCGCGGTAATTGTGCCATTACGAAATCCCACTCCCTCTTTTGCGCGAGGGAAAGAGGGCGATTTATAACCGGGACATTGCTCGCCGCATTACGCGCATTAAACTCGTCTTTGCGAGCCTTTTTCCTCCCCTTTTTTCCTCCCCCACCTCTCGACAAAGCGGATCGCGAGCTTTTGTTGCTGGGATTTATAAATCCACCGTAAATTTGAGAATTTGTAGGATTTCGGGGGGGAAAATGAGGAGTGGACGCTCTGCTGGTGTAATTGAGATGGGTTTTCCCGGGGAATGTGTCTGATCGTAGCGCGAGCTTAACTACTTAGTTTTTATTTGGGATGGTTAAGGAAGTCGGAATTGCGGTGTGGGCGGTGTGTTATGGACTCGATGGTTAGGTCGTAATGGGTTGATTGATGACGGAAATATTGATAGAAGGTGATGTGTCTAGATTAAAGATCTTTAGAGTATGAATTATGTGAATAATGTAATGTTACGTAACTATAAAATTTTTTTATTTAGAAAAATTTCTTCGATTGAAAAATGAAGAAAACAAATACACCATCTAGAATCTCGATTTGTCACTTCACCGCGGCAGCCCATAAATCCCGAACACCGAAGCAGCCCACATTTGCACTCATGCCCGGAATAATTACCGCGCGCAACCTTTGCCACCTAATCGAAGGATGCTGTATAACTATCGGGCCACTGAATAATACATCGGCGGCGCCTCCGATATGTCCGGCGCGCCTTTAAATATTCAGACGGAGAAAAAAAGGTGCGCGAGAGCTAGCATATTAGCCTAAGGGAGATTTAAGGGGATAATTACGTTACCGTAATAGAGGTGGGAGGTGTGTATATCCTTTGTTATTTTTTTTAAATGATGGTGTAAGGTTGATTTTAATAGGCATACATTTCGCTCATTTCTTCTGTTTCGCATGGTAGAAATTGTTTTTTTTTTTAATTTCTTGTTTTTTTTTATACAAAAGCGATAGTAAATGAATGTACCAGTAATTCTGCATAATATATAATAAAGTAAATGTTCGAGACGATAATAATTAGCCAGCGTATAATAACCGCTAAAAAGTCGGAACTTCAAAACCGTCCTATTTCCAAAAAGCTCAAATTACACGACATTTCGAATAACCTACCTCCAATTTACCCCTCCATACATTTTTCTATTCTACTTTCCAACCCATCTCTTATAACCGCTTCTCTTTTTAATTTTGCGTTCTCTCTCTCTCTCTCTCTTTCTCGAACTCTGAAGAGGCCTTTACGCGGCGCGGCGGCGTGTCGCTTTATGTCGCCGCGCGGCGCATAATAACGTGCGCGGAGAGATTTCGAAAAACGACGCGACGCGGGGGTGTAGGCGAGCGTGATAAAGGTTATAGTGCGTCGTGCGGTGGAATGTTTAGCCTTTTTAATGCGTCGCGAGGAGGGGTGAAAACGAGCGGCCGAGTTATGTGCTTTTCGGGAAAATTAAGTTTAGAGCGGTATGGGAATAGTATAATATGCGTTATATAAACTCGTTGTTTTTCATTTAGCGCGCTCATGCGGGATAAATCGCTTTTATTTTCCAAAAACATATCGTATAAACGTGTGCATAATAGTTATTAACAATATATACAACCATCGGAGATCCTCGGTCTCGGCTCGCGTACCTAATCTCCGTTGTGCACGTTATAATCCACGACGCGACCTTCCGATTGTTCGCGTCGCCCAGAGCCAAAACAATGGGGCGAATCTTACCCCGCCGCATACGCACATATATATTTATTTATCTTCTTTTTTTCCTTTTGGAGCCAAGGGGATTACTCCCACAATGAAATATCCGGCCGGCATGAGTAGTCTTTCACGCGCGCCGAATTAGCGCATACAGTTTTGCGGGATATAATGGAATAGTAACTGGGACACTGAATCTTTAGTTGTGTGAGTTTGAGATTGTTTATCGCGTAATCCGAGTGTTATGGTGTAGTAGGTTTACACAGTAATGTAAAATATACGTACATCATTGTATATGTGCCTATTACAATTCGGAATGAAATTTTAAGTCACCTAAACTTCCCTACACCGCACGAAATCATCTTTCCACCCCCCAAAGAAGGACGAATGGCCGAAAATTATACGCGGCCTAACGAGCTCTCTCGTCACTCTTTTGGCTCCGGTGGGCGCGCACCTACCTATCGCCCCGCGTACACTCTCGAATATATATTTTAAGCCGCTCGTTTTTCAGCATTTGGGCGAGAGCGCGACGACTCGTCACCCGCGATTTGCACTTTTTCTTCGCCCTATCTGCTGTTTTCAGGAGTTTTTGCGGGCGAACTGTGTGTTGTACGGTCGGAGAATGATGGACGCAGTGCGGCTCGTGTGGTTAGTATGTATAATTTTTTTTTTCAATTACGAATCCTATTAATATTACATATAATATGGTACACCAAGATAATTCAGAAAGTGTATAACATAAGATTTTAGTTCAATTACAGACACCTTAAAAAATAATCATCCCAAGAACCGCACCCAGCAGCTGCATTTTTATTTCACCACTCGCTAAAAAGCTCCCACGAGCCCATTTAAAATTTCCCGCCGCACGCGTCCGCAGCATCGTAAACCTTGAGACCGCTTGCAGGCAGCTCAGCACCTCGCATCAGTTTCCTCTCGCTTGCAACTCTCCTTCGTCCCATAAACTCTCGCGGCACCGAAAACGTCTCGAAATCCCGCGCGCACTACGTTCCCCGTCAATTCCTTCGCTTCTCTCTCCTACCCTCACACACGAGCCATTACATCATAAAAGCCGATAAATTCCGGGACCCGGGGGTCGCTCTGAAAATTTATTTCCCCGCTGCGGTCTAATCCTAATGCGCGTGCGCGCGCGCGAACGCGTTTTATTTATGCAGAGGCAGCCGCGTAACGGCTTTCAATTTCCGTTCGCCATCAATATTATTTAGTTTAGTTCGGCGAAGTAAGAGAGAGAGAAAGAGAGAGTGGGGGGAGGCTGCCTTATGCTCCTCACGCCCACGCCGAGGAAATTACTTGTCCTCGGCTGCCCTGTCTCTTGCCTACCTACTCGCAAGTATGTGTGTGTGTGTCTTTGGGTGGCGGAAATCTTGCGCTGTTTATACGCGAGGCCATTTATTGTTTATTTATGGAGTCCCACCGCGCATTTATTCGCGTTATCGCAACTGACACGGGCGCGTTTCCGCCATCGTTCTTGCTTTTATCTGTTTTAATTCGGCGTGCCAGAAAGAGAGAAAATACTCGAGAGAGAGAGAGAGAGGCACGTAATTGCGAGTGTCGGCGGTGTACTTAGCGGGAAGAGAGAGAGAGAGAGTTTCTGCATAAGATGATGTACGACGATACACGAGCGCGCCCAGCCTCGGAGTGAACAAGATGCTGCTGCTCGCCGCGCTGCAGAGGCTGTAATTAAATGGGGGATGTAAGTGTCTTGGGGAAATGGTTTTCAACTCGCGCTCTAAATAGCTTTTGTCGATTTATGCAGATAATTATCGCGGCGTGAATTATTGTTGGAGACTTTTTTTACACAAGAATTTATACATTTTTTGTACACGTAACCTAAATAACGACGACTCTATATATACGTACATCTATATCGATAGCTGATATTACCCATTTTTTTCGGCAACGGAACCCTTCCACGGCCTCGATTTAACGCTCGACTAAACGCCCCTGCAGTCATCAAATCTGCCGAAACAAAACCCCCGATAAAAAATGAAAAAAAAAGTCCATTCGTCATTTCGCGCCGTGCAGTAGTGTGTCACACAGGCGAGCACGGCGGCAAATCGAAAGATTAAACAATTTTTCGCCAGGCAAAAAAAGCCATTATACGGCCGCCTGCACATTTTTATTATTCGCACGAGGGTATACAGAAAAAAAAACATAGAGCGCTTGGTAAGCAGTTATATACTGCACACGGCTCGCGCGGCGAGTTTATTCGAGTAAATAGATTCGGTTATTAATATCGCAGGGCATATAGGGACGCGTTCGATTAGGTCGAGCTGCACATGCAAGGGGAGGAGAGGAGTGGAACTCGGGGGATAGAGTTCGGTACGGACGGCGACCGCACGCGAGCGACGAAATGGAATTACAAACCAATTCCCGGGGAGAGAGAGAGAGGGGACGTCTGCCGCGAGAGCGTTTTCCAAGTTTCGGGGGTATAGGCGAGCCGCAATTTTAATGACCGGGACTCTGGTCGATTTGCCCCGCGCCGATCGCCTTCAACGTGCGCGATAACTGTCCTTTTTCACGGGGGTATGTTTGTATGGTGTGTGTGCGGGGGGGGGGGGGGGTGGGGGGGGGTTGGTTGTGGGGGGGGGTAAAAAAGGGGGTGGAGGAGTTTATTTTTTCGGTAAAGGTTGGGAAAAGTCCGTTCATTTTTTTATTCGAAAACACGTGCGTAAAACAGAAATGGTTTTTAGAATTGATATGTTAATGTAGGAGAAGCTAGAATAAGTAGAAAAGTCAGTGTAGCACCAGTCAACTAACAGTAAAATGCAAATGTCTTTTCTCAAAGTGCATGCTCCTCATACATCATTCCCATCCCTTCCCTATCAACGTTCCAGCCCACAACCATCGTCAAATGGACATTGGAATCTTCCCCAAACGCCGTGTAATCACCGAGCCAGACGACAGCCCGTTTATACATATATACCTTAGTATCGGCGAGTCGGCAAAAATAATGCCGTCTGCAGCCTCTTTGTGCACGAAGAACAATGCGCGAGAGAGTGAAGCCCGACTGATCGTCGACCAAAGTGCAGTAGTATTCCGATATACCTTGCTGTTTGTTTTTGTCAGTATCATATAGGCTACCTAAGAACTTGTAACCATATGCGTCATTTTAATAATAAAAAGTATCTTTTGCAAAGTTCTACAATATGAAAGAAAGTAATCATCAGCAACCCGAGAGCCGCCGCCTTAGTACAATTCAAATAGCTCAGCGAGGTCCGCAGGAGCAGCGGCAGCAGTAGTACCACAAGCCGCAGATCAAAAGACCCTACTGCGCGCGCGATAACGAACCAATCGCGCTCTCTCACGAAAACACACACATACACGCAGAGCGAGATAGATCGAGTCGGCTGCAGCGAGCGGCTAGGGCGCGCAGATTGGCCCGTCGCCGGTATACGCGGCCTTTATTACCCGTTATGTATGTAGATGGTGTACCGAGATATCGCTCGCCCGCGCGATTGAATCCAGAGAGAGTCCCTAGCGCTGGGGTGAGAGAGAGAGAGAGAGAGAGAGAGAGAGCGATAACCTAATGAACGGGCTGAATAATGATCGCTGCGCGCGATTATCCGTGGCCGACTACTGACGGTTGCGTTGCGGTTCGCCACCGATGATGATGATGGAGTTGCGATGTGATTTTTTCAATGGTCGTGGGTGTATGAAGGTTTTTCAATCGGAGAGATTGCGAACGGTGCTGATGGGAATGTTGGGGTGTGATGGATTATACGGGTGGGTACTGATGATCACTGGTTTTTTTATGGTTTGGTGGTTGTCTCTGTATACCGGATTCGTAGGAATTATATATTCATAGGAATTTATGGTGGACGGAATTGGCATAAATGTCGATTAAAAGTCTAAATTGCGCAAATAAAACACATATTTATATTCGTGTGATCTATACTTTATCACCGTGACGGAAAATCTAATTTGACAAGACGCTCGATTGTATAAGAGAACAAAATTAATAACCCCTCTCTTTCCCACTTTCAACACACCCGAACAAAACTACCCTATAAAACAGCCCTTTAACCACATTCGAAACTAATTCACAGCATTGTTCGAATCCGATCGCCCTATACGCGCGGAAAACCTCATCAGCATCGAAATCGCCGGACGAATTCTTTTTTCTTCCCTTTGTCGGGCGCGCCGCACGCCGGGGAAAAAGCGCGACAAAGACACGTAACCGGCCACTAATAATGAGCGCTTCTCTACGAACGTGCAGAGGCGAAAGGTCGCAGCAGCAGGGGCCCCTCGACAGTAATGAAAAGAACTCCGAACTCGGGATCTTCCTTTCTAATTCTCTCCCTCTCCTTCGCAAACAAACCCTTTGCGCGCGCCCTTTTGTATCTCCCTCGCTCTCTCTCTCTCTCTCTCTCGCGCGCGCTGTGGCTCTTATCTACTACTTATGGGCTTTTTTATGCTTTCTTTCATTTGCCCGGCTGCTCCTTTTCACCGGCTATACTGCCTCTCGTGCGCGAGTGCGCGGCGCGGGCTTTTTGTTGGGTCTGGAGGAGAAATCCTGATGCCACATTCTTTGTCTTCTTCGTCGCTGAACTGTCATGCAAATTAATAAAAACGTGTGGTAAGGTGGGGTAAATTTTAGAGGTACTGGTATATATACTTGATTATGATAAATTTTATTAAAGCTAATATTATTTACAACATTATAATTTAGACCACTTCCATAAAACCCTATTTTCAACATGTCGGTGGCACCCAGCACAGCGGCGGCGCGGCCAATCTACCCTCCTCTGATTCCAGGTGAGAATCGTCGATTTCTTTTCAATTACCCCGATAAACCTCTCTCTCTCCTCACCTTATCCGTAATAACGGCATTAAGCCATGAAAATGGGGACTAACCGCTCCCCGAAGGACAAAAGCTCTGCACCTCTCCAGTGTGCGCGAGGTAGAGAGAGAGTGTGCATAAGAGCAAAGCTCCCGGCCAAATCCCGCTGCAAAAGTAAAGATTCGCCAGAGCGCTGGGCGCGTCCCTTTTTCTCGCTCTCTCTTTTTCGCGGGACTCGAAGGCGCTTTAAGTCCGACTTACACGATATCTTCGCCGCGCACTCGCGCCCGGTATAATACGTCTGTGTGTGTGTGTGNNNNGTGTGTGGCTGGACGAACGGACTGTAGAAGAAGAGGGGGTGGCATACTTTGTTCTGTTAAGGGCTGTGTCGAATTGATAAGGGGTCGAGCGAGCTATACTCTGGAGCGCCTTTTTCCGTCTCGCATACGTCCGTGACTGAGCGACGCACACACAGATATACATGGAGAAGACGAGAGGCCAGCTGATCTGTCTATTTTCACTTCCGCTCGCGGCTCTTTTGTACCTTTATTTCCTCTCGGCCGTTGCGACTACTATTGGAATTGGCCGACGGTCTCTATGCGCTTCCGAATTTTGAGAGATTTCTTTGTGGGATAATACATATAGCTCGCAACGAGATATATCTCATCGTCGCACGTTTTTAAAGATAAATTATACATGCAAGTAATAAAATATGCGTAGCTTGATTATATATTCGTCTACGAAATAAACCATCAACAGTACAGATAAGCTTGCGCCTACCGCTGAGTTATTTTTTTCAATTTACCCGCTCTCTCGCGCTCGCCTTCATTACTCGCAAAGAGATACGCGCGGCCGCCGCGTTCGTGCGCTACCCGCGTAGCTCTTTCTCGCGCGCCCACAAGCTCAGAACAACGCGCGTACAATCTTATGTTTTTCTATAATCTCGCGCTGTAAACATTCCTGCATATAAAAACTCACCGCCCTCTCGCGTCTTCATCCTTATATTGCCGCGACGCGCAATCTGCGCACCCTTCGCGCGACGACGCCTCTACATCCCCCTTATAAGCCGATACAGCCAATTTGGCGGGCAATCTTGAGCGCTTCCTGACGTACGATGACGAAGTGCGGCGTTGTGTGTATCGAGATTGGCCACCGCCGCCGCACTTCCGGCTGACATGGATATAAGGCGCAGGATTCTCATTTCCGGATCGCGGGATAATTGCGAAGGGGCAGGCGCAGGTTTGTTTGGAATATATTGAAGAAAGTGGGCACGGCGGGGTGCGGAATATGGATAATGGAGTTATCGCGACCAGGATATGGGGCAATTTGGTAGTGTCGAGCGATTGGGTTTTTATATATTTGTATGGCGGATAAAACGAGGGTGGAAGAATTCTAGATCCTCTTCGCGCAGTCATTGCCCCGGCAATTAAATCCTCGGGGGCGGCCACGCCGGTGTACAATTATAAAACTCACAATTCATCGCGTCGGCGCGGAAATCCATTTAAAACAAAGCGTCGCCTCTCCCTCTCTCTTCATTAAAAACCCAAAAGCAGTAAAAGAAAAAGAGAGAGAGAGAGAGAGCCTTTCCACACACACGCACACACACACACACACTCGTAGAAAAAAAACAAAGCGAAAATTTAATACTGCGAGTTAAATTGCAAAAAAATAAAGCCGCCGCCGCCGGCGCCTTTGTGCCCACTTTTATACGCCCTTACGTCCGCGGGCGCGCGTGATGAAAGAGCGAGAGCGCGAGGAGCTCTCATTACGCGCGCGCGCGTGTGTGTGTTTGCGGATTTCGACGGTATATGCGGGCGAGGAGGGAGGAGAGGGAAAAAAGAAAGAAAGAAAGGTGAGAGAGGGTTGAATAAGGGGGGTGAGGTTGTGAGGTTATGGAGATTCGGTGATTGGGGAAGGCGAAGGAGTATGCGGGATTTATGTGATTATGTTATAAGCTTATGTATTCAGTTGCATAATAAATTTATCCTCAAAGCTTTCAAGAACCATCTACATACCGGTATTTCCTTAAAGTTAACTTACATAAGTACTTATACTTTCTACAGATGTTTAACCAAACGACTCTTTATTTATACAAAACGTTACACCTAAACTTTACAACTTCTTCTTCAACTTGCAGCCTTCTCCGAAATGTCACTCACCGTGTACCGTATAATACACGCAGCCCTCGCCGTAAATCCGGATGCCCTGCGCTACAAACACAAACACACACCTGTCGGGAATGCCAAATTCCAATTATCAAAAAGAAGTAAAGTAACCGTGTAAACTTTACGACAACCTCTCGTAAACAGACGTACAAAATCCTTCGGAACGCGATAAATTTTCGGTACCGGGCGTGTCGCATTATTCCGAGGAGGTCGCGGCGGCGGTTCCATCGTAAAGTACGTGTGTATATATGAGGGTCGCCGGGTTCGATCAATTCGTTATGGTCGCGAGGCGGCTAACGTCCGAAAGGCGGAAATTGAAAATCCGCGACGTGAGGTATATGTATGCGACGACGACGACGACGGTGGTTTATCCTTCGACTTGGCGGCTCATACCTCCTTCCGACTATATTTGTGCGTTGCTTTTGTTTGGCGATGCGGGGATGTTTTGGCAGATTTTTTTATTTGTACAAATGTGTGCCTATTTGTAATTGGAAAGATTGAGATTCTAATGACGAATGAGTGTGTAGTCATAGAGTTGAACTGTTTTATGTCTTGGATGCGGAAAACGCAGAGTGGAATCGAACAGCTGCTGACCCGTGCAAAATGCTGGGGTTCTATATATACGAGTCTAATTATAATGTCGCGAAGTTTACTATGTTATTCTTGCAAATCTTATACGATACATATAAACAATATAATTGTTGCCGCACAAAGACATGGTACCACCGAAATATCTATACCCAAATGTTTGTATAGACTCGCGGCATAATACCGCGACGATCTAGACGCCGAGGAAAATATTTATCCGCCGTGGAGGAAAAAGGCGCGGAGGCGGGGTAGTAGCGGAAGTTCGAGCCAAGTGCGAAGCAGGTCAAGTTTTTACGGGCGTATAAACACACTCCTCGCGGCAGTTTTGCTTTTCTAATGAACTTGCCTCGAAAAGCGACGAAGTTCGCGTGTGTGTGCTACCGCCGCGAGTGATAATAGAGTGTAGCGATTGAAATTTTCATAAGTAGCTGTTCTATACCGGAAAAGCGAACGACAAAACTATATACGAGTCGAAAATGTCACGAGAGCGGTAAGAATTATCCAGCTAATCTCAAGACAGCCTCGAACTATACACACACACCGGGACGAACGACAATTCCGTCACACACGTGCACGAGGAAGGCAGATGGAGTCCGAACGAAAAATAAACAGGACGAAGTCGAGTGATTAAACCGGATGGAGAGACGGACGGCGGAGAAACGGAGAGCAGCGGCGGTAGTAGCAGCAGCCGGCTGATTGCGTCCGGTTGAGATGATTGCTTTTCGCCGGCGCGGCGTAAACGTTCATTGCCTCCTTTTTCACCAGAGTATAGAGGGAGAGAGAGCTGTTCCGATGTTTGCTCTACGAACGCCGCAGTGTATGATAAAATATCGGGAGTTATATATATTGTTCGATATTCCATAATCTGTTCGGTTCTCTCGCATAAACCGCGGGATTACGGCTTACGATCGATATCTCGCGTCTTAGAGATCAGCCGAAGACAAGGCGATCGGGTTAGGATATATTCATCGGAGAGGAGGTGGGCAATTTGTTAGCAGGACAAAGGAGCCGCTGTAAGCGAAAACAAGTGGATAGAATTAGAGTCGGCGCGCTGTCTCTCAGGAGTCGAATTCTCTGCAGCTGCCGTCATGCATTATGCACGTAGTCGTCGTCCGCCGAGATTTTACTCCCGCGGAAAATCGGCCAAAAATTAGCTCCGTTTTCGCGCGCGCCCCGAAACTTTCTTCGAGGGGTGGCTGGGAAGAAGTTTCGGGCGAGCGGCGAATTTCTCCGTCGTAGTCCCTCGAAGTTTTTAGGTTTGTATAATTGCCGGAGATCAATGTTATGTTAATGAGCGCGAGCGTTCCAGTTGCTGCTGCGCGAGCGGCGAGGTAAAGGGAAAATTTCTCCTTTTTTCTCGCTCCTCTGTAGAAGTGTTTGTCGTGAATAGGAGTTTTGGGGGAGGAGAGGGAGGATGGAACGAGTAAATGTACGAATAAAGTTTCGGGGCTCTCGCGAGGCGAAGTTATTTTCTTTAATTTTTTTTTTTTTAATTTTGGAATCCCGGTGCGCTCAAATTTTAGGGGGCGAGGGTGGGTGTATAAGTTTGTTGTAGGGTACAATAATGCATGTGTATACTTTGAGTGTAAGTAGATTACTTATGATTACTTAAAATTAAATTGAAAAATAGCTAGTAATATGACTTCAATCATTCAAATAGCAAAGAAAAGATTACGAAAGAAAACGCCTTCAATTTATACGTATCATTATAAGTATTTTGTAATTTACCTTAGATTTGAGATTTACTATGTTTGGTTCACTTATACAAATAACGATAATCCTTCACCCAAAATCATTGGCATTACTTTCTGTTAACCTCTCGACCTCGTCATTGACGGTCAACGGACTCGAGCACCGCCTCGCTTATCGCACTTCTCTCTCTCTCCGCGGTTTGTTATTATCAGCCACGCGAATCGACGATTGTCATGGTAATGCTCGCGCGCGACCGAGACGCGTTTTTTGCGCGCCGACTGCCCGTCACGAGATTCGCGGATTTGGAAAGAAAGACGTTCTTGGCCGAGAGAGAGCGCTCGTGAATGATGAATAATACAAGTAGAGCGAGTAAATGCTTGCGCGGAAAACAATTTTTTACACGTGTCCGTCTGTAAATGGTGGCTAATCGCAGTGAAGGATTGCAGGTGGATATAGTTTAGATTGAAGAATAAAATTCTTTGAAATTTTGCATCCACAAACATGCCGCTTTTAATTATCCCACGCAGGTGGCATGAGTAGTAGTTTATTCGAATAAATATCGAAATAGATATTATCACGATAGATAATGAATTTTTAAGGCAATTCGAGCTTTTTTACTTGGTGCGAAGTGGCAGATTGTGTAATTAGAGACGCGAGTTTATGGTTACTTTTAGTTTGGCGAAAATGTTTTTGTTAAAAGTTGAGGTGGCCGCGGCGCTGTCTGCGTTGGTTGCTGAAATATTGATATTTGCGATTGGTTTCTCTTTGCACGAAATGAGTTTTTTATGTAGTCTGAGATAGTATCAATTTAAGCGTGAATTTTAGAAATATAAAAGACGGCTTATTGCAAGTAGGAGGGGGAAAAGCATTATTCTCTAATGCTTGTCCCGAATTGGTGAGGTATCTGGGAAATATTAAAACGCAGCAATAAGAAGGAAAATCGTTTTAATGTGAAAGGAGTCCATAACATATTATTATTAGATTACATTATTATAAGTCAAATTAATTTTACATGAATTCATTTTAAATCGAGCAACCAGAGTATGTCTACGTGTCAAATCATTTGATAAGAAGAATAACGTACTTCAAAAGCAAAACAATCGGTGGAATAGGCATACTCTGTTCGAGTTTTGCACAGAAAGTATATGTGCATGATTACTTTCACACTTTAATAACAACCAGTAACGTATCCTCCACACAAAACCAACTCAATCTCCTCCCTCACCTCCGAAAGCCCGTCTCCTAAAAGTATCAATCCCGCCCCCACCTCCTCCTCTTTCTCTCTCTCTCTCTCTCTCTCTCTCTCTTTCGCATTATTTCCGCATCAATCATAAACTCCAAAATAACCGTCGCGTCGCTCGCGAATAATAAATCTCCCACTCTCAATTCCGAACTAAAATTAGTTTCCGTTCTTTTTACCAGCTCCTCCCCCACCGTCCGCGCGCGTGTCTATCGCTCTCTCGACGCGTCCGATTTCCGCGCGTGAATCCTCAAAGGGTTGCTCTCTCTCTCTCTCACGCGCGGATGCGAATTAATTATTCATGCGCGCTCACGAGAGAGAGAGAGAGAGAGAGACGTCACTCGCGGGGGATCTCGCGAGTTCCTGCTTAGCATGAGTATAATAATAGACGGGGGAGTGACATTGCGCGAAGATGTGGGAAAGGCCAGCTAGCGGCGTATTTAGTGACCGTAAAGGTGATGACGAGTGACACACGCCGCGGCGTTTGGGAAATGAGCTTTCAACTGGATATCTCGCGTGGGCGCGATAAATGGAGTAACACGTTGTGATCTGCACTTTTCATTGTTCAATTTGTCAATGAGGAAAGGCATCGTACACCGTCGCTTCTGTTATATATCTAATAAAAACAACTGGCAATACAAATAGAGAACCGGAAAAGACGATCGAGAGAGACACTTGCAAACAATACGCGCGAATCTCCTTCTCGGTCGGAAGGAGAGCTCCTCTCGGCTTTCCACGCTACTGAGCATCGCTGCAGGCTCTGTGCATACAGTGTGCGCATGCTATTATCATACATACAATTACAAATACAAAATTATCATTCGTATAATATTGATCAATCAAAGCCCTCAACTTCCACTTTTCATCGACAAAAACAGCTTTTAAATATGAAAGCTCAACGATACCGCGGCGCGCAGGCACTCAAAGCAAAGTCGCCGCCGCAAACATTCAGTCGCGCGCGCGCATCGGCCCATAAACCGATCTCACCACTCGACGGAACGTCTCCCTCCGATCGCGAAATATTCGCTCGCGCCGCAGAGCACAGTGTACTTTAATACGCGCGCGCGGTCATTCCTCGTTTATTGACAATGACTTCGCCGCCCCCGTTATTATCTCTCTTTCTCTGAGAAGCGACGGAGGGAGGGTTTACGAGCGACGGTAAGGAGGGGAAACGACGCTGCGGGTGAGGCGACTTTATTAAAAGTATATCGATACAAGGAGAAGGTGGAAGAGTTTTCTGCATTCAGCATGTTTGGGGTACAGGCACGTATAGTTAACGTTCGAATGAATATTGTTCTCAGGATTTGTTTTTTTCCTTCTTTCTTTTTTTAGATAATGGTTTTCTGCATCGTTCAAGGTTTAATTGAATCCTTGTTTTTTTTTGCAAATCTGATAACCTTGGATATATTTTTAATGAAACCTATAGTGTTAGAATACCGTACACTTTAATCGACATTTCCGGAACAAAATATAAATGAAAAGTATAATTAAAACGGAAGCGTCGTTTCTATCATATTGTATAGTTATCAATTATTAATAATGTATACACCGGTAAAACTGGTATCGACGGTGATATGAACGCCAGGTCATATCGGCTCCCGATACCTTCTACACACATATAGACCTTATACTCTCCTTCATTTTCTAATAAAAGCACACAACCCGTATCCGCGCACAATCGCCACAACTCATTTTTACTCACAGTCTCTCTCTCTCTCTCGCCGCGCGGTTAATTCAGCGCGGCGCGCGCACGATTATTCGTCCGTTTCGGGCCATTTTTTATTCGCCGACGTTATCAACCGAAGCGAGACGGACGCGGCCGCGTATAATTCGGGCACGCGCTACTGTTTCGATTCGTAAAGTATGAAGCTATCAAAGCCAATGGGCCGAAATGCACTGGCCGCACACACGCCGCGGCGATCAACGATTATTCTTCGACGCGAGATTTCTTCCCTGCGCGGTAGTTGGGGGACTGGATTTTTAGGATACAGCTGTTGAGAAAATATTCGATCGATTTTAGCACAGCAGGAGAAATAATGATCATGCAGATTTTTGAGATTTCTTGTAGCGTTAAATTTGACAAAACACACATAATATATATGATCGATTTTAAATTTATAAAGTGTGTTTATATACTCGGGTAAGTGGAAGTTACATCAATTTCAAAGGAGCAAATCATTTCGAATCGAGCGCCATTTATCACAGCCCGATACGAAACTTTCCCATTGAAAATTTCTGAAACGTGCACCGACGACCCGCCGTATAGTGTATATAAGCTCAACTGCCAGAGTACAGAAGAAGAAGTAGAAGGAGAAGAAAAAGGAAACGTGTTCGCTGAGAATTAGAGGACGAGAAAGGGGGGGGGCGAACGTTACGAGAGACGCAACAGGGGAGAAAAATGCGCCGAACGCGCGCAGCGCCGGATGCGAGGCGAGAGATAAAGGGACGATCGTCGCGAGCGAATGATATAGAGAATCGACGATTGTGCGCGGGTAGTGATTTAGTGGGAGGAAGATGGTACGACTGCTGCGAAAGAGTTGGAAGTGGAAAATTGTAGTGATAATTTTGTACTTGATAGATATTACATTTTTCGAACGAAAATGCATTGTTTAATTTTTAAAATAAACTAATAATCCATATAATACCCACTATAACTGCCTCGAAAAAAAACTCCAATTATCGACCGCACCCAATCATTCGCCTCGCAGCTTACAAACTTCTCCGGCCGTCTACGGCCACAGTCGACTTCTCGTACATATACACGCGGAGATGAATTTCGCGTGTCGGGTAATCCGACCGCGGGGGCGGAACGGCCACCGATAAGATCCGCGCTCGCGCGATGCTCGGCTGATCGCGAGCGGTCTTCTCTCTGTGTGTGGGTACTGAAAGACCCTTGTTTACCGAAATTCGAAAGCCAGTCGCGCGTACGCGCAACGTTATATTGTCGTTTTTTCGGTTGGTAAAAACTCGGTGAATTGAAGTGAACCAATAATGTGATCAAAATAGAATTTAGGGCAGCGTTTCCATATTCAATACGGTTTTGTGAAAGATTCATTTAATTAATGAAATGTTTAAACGGGATGTGGAAGGTCTGTAAGTATATGATCTTTGATATTGATTTTGGATACTTCAAAGTATCGAAAGGTGAAATTTCCAAAAAAAAATTTAACCAGTTTTGAGGACACCTAAAGTTAAAATTTTTTCTGAATTTTCTCATATATCTATAATCTCACATAGACACTGTGATTTTAAGTTGTTTGTACAGTATATAAATATTTATGGAGAGGAGAACAGCGGTAGAGGCATGGGTTGGGGATTCGGTAGCTACCCGACTGACCGCCAGGTGGTCTAGCTGTCTGGCAACTCTCGTAAGCGGCCAACCGAAGCTCAGTTGATATATAGGACTAGTAATATAATCATTTGCTTTAGATAAACCTCATTTCTTGCCGACGTTTCTTATTGTTGAGAAATTTAAACAAAAGAATTCATACTTACAATTTAAAAATTTTATCAGAATCGAATTCAAAATTTTTTACTACTTACTAATTTTGTGTAAATTGAAGTGAATCAATGAGGTTATTCAGTTACAAATGCTGCCATAAATTCTATTTTGCAATTATATTTTTAAAGATATATGTGCAAAATAGAATTTACGGCAGCATTTCTGTATTTAATGGTTTTCTTTCGGTTAATGAAACATTAAGATGGAATACGAAAGTCTTTAACCGAATAAAAAATTGTATTCTTTTGAATAAAGTACGAGTCCTTCTATAGAATTGTAAATATATCTTTGGAAGAGAAACGATAATGGAATTGTACTTTATTAAATTGACCCTAATATGACGGTATTTTAAAGGATAACGACGTTACAGTATCCAATTTCAAGATGCAACGTTGAATTCACCTTTTATCAAATTTCCTCAGAACGCTCGCTCTTTCCAAATGAGAATTGTTAGCAACAATAACGGAGAACATTGAAATTACACACATTCTCCTAACAATAAAAGGGTTAAGCACACACGACGATTTAAGTGAGGCCGTAGCCATTCCCTCGTCTCTCGTCTTTTCGCACTTATAGGCCTCGGGTCTAATTTCTCCGAGCCCTCGCACCTGCAATTTCCGAGTGCATGAGCCCGCAGTAAAACTTGCAAAACATCTACTCGAAAAAGAATTACCAGCGACCGCTGAAATTACAAGAAAAAGTAAAGCGTTTAAAAGGGCGCAGATCGAGCAGCTCTCCTCGCACACTCCTCAAGAGCAGAGGGCGAACAAAAGCCGCCGCTGCGCGTCCTGAGAGACGCGCGCGCGCCATTTCAAAGGCATGACGACGTTTATTAGACGTTAAGTAGTAATATCCGCGTATCAGACGGACGGTGAGAAGAGGGAGGGAGCGAGCGCGTCATACTAATTGCAGTAATTCCGGCGTCCACTTCGGATATTTAATTAAGTTTCCGCTGACAAGATAAGGACGCGGCGTTACTGCACTTTAGCGTCGCTTCTACTCGCTCTCGCTCCTTTTACGCGAGTTCCGCAAGTTTTTTAAGAGACTCCGACTCTCGGCTTTCTTGAAGCTTTTTGCTGGGAAGTGTTCGCCAATGTGCGTAATTATGCTTTTTTCTTAGGATTAATCGTACGGACGATACGTTGCTTTTAATTCTTTTTATAGTTTAATATAAAAAATTTTCAAAAATGGGGTTTTTACATGTAGCAAGGAAACTTTTTTAACCGTATACATTTTTGCAATAATTTTCCGTAAAAAATCTCGTTCTGGAGTTTGAAAAAGGTTTTGAAAACAGCACTGAGGCAACTTTGTTTCATACGCGTGCGAAGTCGTATACATTATATACATAGGTTTGTGTCGAGTTCATATTTTACAACTTTTGAAGAGTGTAAGAGAAGCTGCGCGCTAACGCAAACTCTTTTGAAAAAACTTTCGCCCGGACTTTGCCCCGATGCTCGCTCGCGAAAAGAATTCTTTGCGCTCAGAGCGATGAGAGAGGGCGAGAGAAGGAGAAAGAAACGGAAAATCATTCCGCTCCAAAAATTGCGAAAATTCGATTCGAAACAGGCTCTATCATTCGGGATCATTCTACCCTTGGTATTTTAATTGTCCGTCCAATTTAGACGGTAGAAGTGAGCTTCTTCGTCGATGAGTGCGGTTTCAAATGGCTTTTTTTTTCTTTCGAGAATAGAATCTAATTATAAAGGACTTTTAGCTTTGAAATGTGTCAATTATAAGTAGTTATACTTAGATTCGAGTGATTTTTCAAATGGTTATATCTATTTGACTTTTCTAGGATTGAACTCTAATTATTAAGTGAGTAATCTAGGGGAAGTTTTTGGCAGCCTACATGAATATTGTTGTGCCTCCAGCTAATGTCAAATCATATAAAAAATATCTCCATATAGTCAATTGTAGAGCTGCACGAGAACGAGACAATACAATATTTCTGTAATTATAATCTCGCTCTTGTAAATTCTTAAAAATTTCTCTCTTGTCTTGGTTCTTTCAGTCAATATGAAAAATATTATTGTCTTGTCTTACAATTCTTGATCATATTGGAGTTACGCAGACGTACAACAAAAAGCGAGTCGATTATTTAAAGAATTAGAGGTCTAGTTAATGGGCCGCCGCTAGGAGGCGCACCCTCATCCTGTCGCCACACTCGTCTAAGTAAGCCGGCCTGAGGAGCGCGACGCCGACTTTTATCACATCTTCTCGTTAGTAGATGGTCGTTAGATACTACAAAAGTTTATTGAGTTATAATTTTTCGATTAAGTATTACGATTAGAAAATATTAAGTTATTTTCAAGACAATGCAAGGCAATACAATATCACGATTAATCTTGCTATATCGTGCAGCTCTAATTTTGTTTGTATCTTTTATCAATTAGATTTAAGGAAAATAGAATTTTAAGAATTGCATAAATAGATTTATTTTCAAAATTAAATTATTCGTTGGCTACCCAGAAAATTTTGGAATTTTGGAATTCAAGTAATATCAAGTCTATATTGAATTTTCAATTGTGCTGAAGTAACATCACGATTCAAAATTAAAATTTATTTCAACTTCTTATATTTTAATATTTTAATTCTTATACTTGAATTACGCAACTTTTGCAATAATTACTTGAATACTCCTTATATTTCAATTACATTATAATTAATTTTACTAATAACCATTTTACATACAACATTTTTGAGGTCACAATATCATTGGTTACAAAAAAGTCAATGGCCGTAACAAACTATGAAAATCGTCATCGGGTTCTCATAATATTTCCCGCCCACTTGCATCCACTTCCAAATTTCAAAACAACCCAAAACTTTCAAGTATAGCACGCGCGCGCGCGCAAGTATACACAGATTTACACGGGCACGCGCGAAAAATGACACATTGAGTGGCCCTCGATCTGAACTCGCGAGAAACGCGCGCATAGGGCACACACAAGTGGAGGCGTAGTGAACAGAAAAAAACGCACGAGAGCGTGCGGGTATACCGGGGTAATAAAAGAGGCTTTGAAATCGCCGATCGCGAAAAAGTTTGATCGAAATATTACAGGCGGTCGTAAACCGCTCTCCGATATTTCATCAACTAGCCTTCCTTTTTTTCTCTCTCTCTCTCTCTCATTTTATTTTACCTACAACGATGCCTTTTCATACGATTTTAAGCTGTATTACTCCCCCTACTGCTCGAGAAGGCATATTGTGTTTTATTATGGTTTTGTCTACAGGGCTCGTAGTTATGAATTTGCTGTGTGTATTGTAGTAGGTAAGCAGAAAATTGAATTCTCGAAGTTGATATATCTCAATTTTAATTATTTAGTTATCTGACTATTGTTGTCTTATCTTCTTCTAACCAGTATTTCATCAGAATCACGCTAAAAGCGCAATAATTCACACCCGCGATCATCGCATTCCATTCAAACGAATTTCAACGCCTTCGCCTCCCTTAAATAAAAGCCTCCCTACAATTCTAATGTCCCTACTCCTCCCCGTCAAACTAATGAAATATGTAATCGTCAAACGCGAAATTAAATAACGCCGCACTAAATTCCTCGAATAAAACCCTCCTCCTCCCCGCCTTCTCCTCCTTTTAATATCGTCGTTTTCCACTCGTCTTTCTCCCCCCTCCCCCGCGTCGAAAACCGATTCCCCCGCCGCGTGGAGAGAATGAAAGGATAAGGAGGGAGCGGGAAATCGCTGTAAAAGTATGCCCGAGTGTTTTACAAGAGATCGAGCGTGAAAGGAGCAGCCTCCTTTGTGACTCTTTTTCTCCCTCTCTCTCTCTCTCTCTCTCTCTTCTTCGGGCTACCACCGCCGATCAATTGCGCGCGCGAGAGAGAGGCGCATTGTCTTAGGGTGGTCCGTCTCTCTGCGGTTCGCTGAAAGGGAGGAAGGACACTCTCGGGAAAAACGCCGGCTTTCAAATACTCGATGCCGCGAGTCGAGTGTCTCTCTCTCCCTGGAAGGAGAAGGCGAATGTATTAGGTGAAAAGAGAGGCAGAGAGGCTATTATGGTATGAATAATGCGAGATGTATTGATTTCTGTATGTATGTATCGCCGAAGCAATTAAGGCAACGGGGAAGAGTAAAAGTACGATGAAGCGTGACATTTTTTCTCGTTATTTGGCACAGCTTTTAAAATCAGAGTTTTATAGAAGCGTCGTGCTCTATTTTCTCAATTTTATTGTAAAAAATTTGTATCTATAAGTCAGAAGCACTATAAACCCTTAGAACCTTAATTCCATTAGAATCCAGCGTTCACAATAGAGCTCGAGCTATACACACACACACGTGATACTACGTGTCTCACCTTAGACTCGAAGAAATCCCCCTCCCAGCTATACTGGACAGCTCAGAGCCGCGCGTTATCAGTCCGGCGCCAGCCGTCCGTCGACAAATTGGCTAGCGCGCCGGAAGCTATACAGCACATCAAGGTCACTAATCAATCATCGAAGGCTCTCGCGTTTATTGGCCGCGGAGGTACATACACACACATGTACAAAGTGCTCCAGGCGCAATGACGAAGATGAACGTCCGGACACCGACGTGCGGCCGGTGTGTATAATGCAGCAGAGATGCCTGGATCTCTTTGTTGCAGCGACGCGACACGACAGACGGTATAGAGCCGTGGGTTCATGTGGGTGGAAAGTTTGTGATGTATGTTTCTTGGAAAACACGGGGGGAGTGACCAATCGAACGTAGAAGGATTTCAGTGGATAAGTGGTTGTGATTAGGTAATTACGACTGGGTTTGGAATGATGAGAAGCTGCATATCATCTGATCATTTCAAAATTTTATTTTCTTATTACAGTTTTTGCAGAAAACCAACAGCCTCTACGCCAATTTAAGTGTAGAAACATCATGTCTTTACCTTGAAATAATCTTTGTTTGTCGTTGTACGTATATACGTTGACGGAGACACTTAACTGATCAGTAAGATTATCATTGTTTGTACTTTCTATAGAATAACAATAAAATAAAATCACCATATTGTTGCAATATTTTTCTTAATTCCTATTTTAAATTCAACCAACCACCTTTAATTCCCCGCACTGCATCGGAGCGCGAACAAACGTTAAATCCTCGCCTCGCGGCGCGCGCGCTTGCGCTCAACAAAAAGCCCAAAGGGTAAAACGCTCTTTTCTCTCTCTCGCTCTCTTCCACGGGCGTTTAAAAACGAAATAAGAGATCGCGAAGCGGGAGAAAGAGACAAAGAGAATGAGCGAAAAATAATAGCGGGGGGAAAATGAGCCGCTAGCGCGCGGCACGCCTGAAAACGTATGGTCGCTGATTTATAAAGGAAATAATTTCGCCGGGCAATTTCTTACGTCAACCGTGCGCGCGTACTCGCGCTGCGTTATATTTTCACCGGACTCCTCTCTCTCTTCCTATCGTTAAAACGAAAATTAGAGGAGAGAGAAAGAGAGTAAAGCATTTTTATAAATATATATACACCAATGTTTTTTGCCGGAGAGTTGGCGGATGCACGGGTTGTTTGGTTGACGAGGTTTGCTCGTGCAGTTAAACAGGTTGAGAGGGGGAAACGTTTTCGAATGGGGTTACCGGAATTGCCGCGGTATTAGCCGAGATGAGATTGTGAAATTTTTAAATGGTTTTGGCAGCTTTCATCTTTGACATTTGCTTCTATAAAATTTTGAAAAATAATGACAACACAAAGTATATCACTGTCAGAAAACTTCCATATTATATTATATATGTACTAGCAAAATCCAGATTTTGGTTTTGAAGAATATAATTATTCATTATGATTTTATATATTTTAATTAGTTTGAATGATAGGATAATCAGATAATTTAATTTGATTATTTAGTTTTAAATATTAAAGAATAATAATTCAAGTTTAAAAATTCAAATGTAGCAGAAGGTAGCAAATTGTCTTTATTTATTCTTTATTTATAAATCGATCTTTAGATACTTAACAACATCCGACCATCGTTTTTTTTAAGTAGATACATGTGTATATTTGGAAAGGATATTTGGAAGTTTTGTTTACAGTGGTACTGTAAGAAAACCCTACTGTGCTTATAAAAACACAAATTACCACGCATTTCATACAAAGGGATATATATCCATGCAGTAGGTCGACAAATACCACGGCCCTTATCCACGAGCAATCACACCCATGCACCTCGACCAATCCATCGCTCCCTCACCTCTCTTTTCAATTCGACCCGTGCGCGCAGAGCGATTGAGGGATCGTGCGGACCGACAGGACACGGACTTGCACTACTGCTCCGCGGCTTGCCGATATTTCATTGTCACATTGGCAACAGATATCGCGCGATTATCGAGTCGACTCCCCATCCCGAGATTCATCATCCGTAATTATTGCTTATATGCCGACGCGGTATAGCGTTAATTGATATCTGGACGGCTGTTTCTTTCGGGATGAGGGGATATATAGATACCGTGATTGATGATGGGACGGACGTTGGATTGACTGTATTCATAATGTCGGGATGATATGCCTGCTGATGATGTTGGGTTCGGAATGTATATAATATCGGGATGATTTATCGTACTGTTTTACATTTATAGGAATATTATCTGCATCTACTTTTGATAAAAATTTTTTTCATTTAGTCTAATTTATTTATTAACCCCAACCGCATGCGCTCGTTATCTCGCGATCATCATCTAAATGAACAAAAGAAAAAGGCGCAAATGACCAAACTTTCCACTACACACAAACTCCTCAGCGAACTATCAATTCAATAACGTGGCAACAACCCTCCCTCTCTCTTTCCTTGTCAAAACCTCGCGGACACTCTCTCTCTCTCTCTCTTACTCCCTCGCGCGTGCAAACTCCCTTAAAAGCGATATATTCCGGGGCACTCGGACCTCCGTCTAATGGTTATTCACCGCACACCGAGTAATTAGAACTTTTCTGCGCTAATGCTAAACTGATTGGGAAGCTGCGCGAATTCGGCGCGCGCGAGCTACGGGAACGTGTCGGTCCTCTCTCTCCCCACGCTCGCTGCACGAAACGAGATTACGAGAGTGGGAGAGAGAGAGAGAGAGGCTAATTCTGTTTGCCTCGGCCAATCAGCGCGTCCAAGAATTTCGAGTCGACGACTGCGGAGCTGCGGGGAGTGTAGAGAGGATAAGGGTGAGTGGGTGAATGGGTGTGTTGTCGATTTTATAAAGAAAGAGTAGGGAATGCGAAAAGCGGGTGGTGTAATGGTGGTGTGAAAGTCGCAGCGCAGGTGGAAGAGAAGTGTGAATTTCGAGGTTTTATTCACTACAATAAGGAACGTATTATTACTCTAAGTACATAAATTTCATTTACAAGCTTTTTTTTTATTCCAATAAATATGAATATGTTAGTATAATTTGATTATATCAATCACTTTCAGTGATAAAGTAATAAACGTCCACATGTATACTTATCGAATAAAAACCTTAATTAATAAGCTTATTTTATACATCACAAAAATACGGTACAACACTTCTGCACAAGAGTATACCATTAATCAGCGAGCCGTGCAAACCCCGATAATAAAGGTAAAGAATTTAATTATAAAAAAGCCGCCGGAAAAAGATTTGATTCGCGAATCATTATAAGAAAGGAAAGAGAGGGAGAGAGCGATCAATGCGAGAAATGCATGGCGGCGGCAAAGGGAAACGCGAGTTTAATTAAAATAACCGCGGTACAAAGACGATAAGTGCCTTTTTGATTCGCTTTCTCTCTCCCTCTCTCTCTCTCTCTCTCTCTCTCTCTCTTCTGCACTCGGCAGCGCGCAAACGCGCGCGATTTCAATCGCGCAAAAATGCAGCTTAGCTCGATTGCACCGCTGCAACCGCTCGACACACACACGCACACGTATACCTGTATACACATATGTACGTGCTCGGATCAAAGAAAAATGCAAACAAACCCGAGGTGGGGCCGCCGCCACTGCCGCTGCCGCGGCTTTTCAGCGTGAAGTCGGCAAAAGTGACTTTTTGCGGTGAGCGTTTTATTGTGATGAAATAAAGGTATAAGAAAGCGTAGTAGTGCGCGTTTGTATTTCGAAAGAGCTGAAAGATATCTCGAAACTCCGCGTATAATTATATATTCGAGTGCTGCGTTCGGCAAACGTTAATTAAAATATATATAACACGTTGCCCTGTTGCGGCAATTAGTCGCGCGCATCATCTTCGAATTTCAATTTTCGGAAGGATTAATTAATTTCGTTACGGTAATTACGCGTCCGCTGCGTTCGATTATTCGTTTATACGTTTATTTAGATAATATGCTAAATTAAATGATCGCTTGTATATCCAGTCGGCAATGATTTTACGTATATTTTGACGCACTACTACCATTATAAATATTTACCATATATATGTCCAACTGCGTAATTTATAAACGCACAGTGTTACATGATATCACGTTATAATTTCTCTCGCGCTAAAATCCCGGGAACAACACAATAGCGTAGCTAGCGTAGCTCGAATTCATTCGTAAACGTGTCTTGATCGACACCGTACCTCCATTAAAAAAAAAAAACCTCACCTTTGTACCACCCTCCGGTAGAATTTCATAAGGCACAGCAGCAGCAGCAGCACGGATGACAGTTTTAGGCAAGCTCGCCAGTTAACACTCCGGGCCTCCCCCACGCGAGAGTTAGTATCCTTAATATGTCTGACGCAGTTAAATTAAAGTCCCTTCTAGCAGGCGGGCGCGCGCGCTGCCGGGCGCCTCGGCAATCTTGCATACCGTCACGTTCTCTGCCTCCGAATCGGCAAAGTCTCTCTCTCTCTCTCTCTCTCCTCGCCTTAAACTTGAGGCGATGCTATCAAGTTAAATTACGGCCGGCCGATGCTCCGTGTGTGGGGCGCGCGCGCACACGTGTTTGCGCCTCGTTAATGCCCCGGCCGCCCTTTTGTCTCTAGCGTGCGCGCGAGCTGTTTCAGCTGTCGGCGCTGCACTGCTGGAATAGTGCAGCTTTTTCGTGTGAAAGTAGTCGGGGAGGGCCCTAATGTGGCAGTGTAGTATTAATTTTAAGATGTGTATCTGTGTATAACGGGGATTTTTCGCGTTTATAATCGACGTTTTTGGGGTTGTTCGCTGGTAGTTGAGTTTTAATAAGGGGTGGTTGGTTGGTGCAAATAATGAAATTTTAGGCTAATTGACATTAGACGAGTAACATTAAAAAGTTGGAGAATTCGTATCATAAGTATAATTGCGTATATAATATGTTATGTTCTCTTTCGTATTTTGATACAAATTTCGTATTCTCGACTAACTAAAATATCATTCCGAAAATACGAATTACGCTCGTCCAACTTACCCACACGGTGCAATATGCAATGTTCATTAACAAAAATAACCTAAAATCGCTTAAAAAATAATTACCCACAGGCATTTCAAAACGAAAATAAAAGAACCTCGTAAATTAACTATACAAACCCCCGAAAATCCCTCGGAATTAAACTACATCCGGGAAAAAGCGAAATTATCGAACCGTCGCTTGGACGGCCTCCAGATTTCTCTCTCATAATACTCGGAGGTGTGCTAGAGAAACAAATATCATTACGCGGGGGAAAATTGACTTTCCAAAGAATTTACATCATCGCGTGTATTACAAAAAGCGATCGGCAACTATATTCGCGGTTCATTTCCGCCTCGTCGCGAATGCTTAGCAGCGGGGCGTAGGTATAACTTTGGCGCGCCGGACGTGCGGGGATGGCTCTGTCGCTCTCTGCGGTCGGCTGTGTAATGGGAAAGGAGTACAGGGTTTGCGTTTCGTATGAGTTCCTCACTTTTCTTCCTTTTTTCTGGGTGAATGAATGATGTGCTTTATTTATGCGCAAAGTGCGATGGTAATTCAGCGAAATCAAATCATCAACTTTTGCATCTTTATCTAAATAGTTTGACGATTCGATACTTTTAAAATTGCGCAAGGACGTTTGTATATGTTACGTCGCGTGCGGCTCCCAAAATAGAACCGTCAGCATCGTATGATGTGGTCAGCAACTACTCCTATCAATTTCAGCCGGCTCGGTCAAAATACCGTCGAGATAATCCATAACCTTCATTACACCTATATATGCACACGCGCGCGCTCGTTCCATCGCTCCCGTAAATGCAGTTTAAAGGGGATGCGACGCTCGAAATGCGTTTTCATGCTTCTTGATAGACTTCATGTATGGTTACGGAAAAAGAAACAGCTGGATGTTGAGAATTTAATTCATGTTAGCGCAAATAGCGTTTCATTTATAATCGTATCGATCGTATTTTAAAGAATACAACCAACTTCTTTAATAAAAATAATGAAACCTTTTCTCTTAACAAACACACTGACCAAACCGCACATTATACCCTCAAGAACCGCACCGCACCTTGACATCCCTTCACCCACACATACGCACATAGCTCCACCAACGTCAATAATCTCGCGTGCAGCGCGTGTATAATCCCGCGGCCCATCTCCCTCCTCTGCGCAAATTTTGACACTCATATGCGCATCGGCCAGCCGCCCAGCGCGAACCTCCGGTAA
>JAPYZO010003604.1:0-12335 GCA_030522905.1 Torymus flavipes
TCAATTATCGAAATTACTTCGATCGCTAATGGTTCGCTTTGAAGTGCCGCTATGCCTCTTTCTCTTCCTCCCTCTCTCGCTCCTCTCTATCGCTATATTCCATTGAGAAAGGCCCTCCGTCTCCATTCATCGCGCACAATCGCGGCCTATTCAGCGTATACATGCGTGCGGCGCTCGACGAGAAGATTGTCGACTCGAAGAGAAAGAGGGAGACCGAGAGGGGGAGAGTGTCAACAGTCGGCCGTTTTACTGAATGATTAAGAGCTGCAGTTGAGAAGTTGGCGCTGTACGTGAGGCGGGCGGGAAGAAAGGGATGAGGAGAAATGAGTCCCGAGGCGTCGTAAATCAATTTGATTAGTTGGGTAATCTAATTCTACAGGGAGAGTAGCGCTTGAGAGATTGGAATTTTCAGGGAGAATTTGATGAACGGTCGTCGTGATTGTTGGGGTGTCGAGTAAATGTAGGTCTTGAAGGTTTTATAGCAATTAGACAAATTGAAATTAAATCTGCGCGACAAATCAAGTTATACACTTCTTTCGTAATTCATGATTTATAAACTGAAACAATGTGAAGATATACCTAATCCGTGTTCCCATTTTTCTTTCACTTTACCCACCTCTTCTGTCGTAGATACCTAAACCCTTAATGTACTAAAAGTGTCACAATTTTCCTGAACAATAAAGTCTTATCTAACCAATTTATTTTTTCTTGTTTCAGCTAAAGCAATCATGCAGAAGCTAGTGTTCGCAGCGGTATGCCTGCTGGCCGTGACGGCCATCAGCGCAATGCCCGTCGCCGACGATGAGCGTAAGCCCGCCCCCGCGGAGCTGCCAGCGCTCAGCGTTGTGCCCCTCGAAGCCGCCAAGGACAAGCCCCAGGAGGTCAAGCCCGTTGAAGAGGCTAAGAAGCCCGAACTGGCAGCCGCCGCCGCTCCTTTACCCACCGAACCACTAAAGGAGGCGGAAAAGATGGGAGAGAAGAAAATGGAGGAAGAGAAGAAGGTTGAGGAGAAGAAGCCCGAAGAGATGAAGGCGGAGGAAAAGAAGGCCGAGCCCGAGGCCAAGAAGGAGGAGGAGAAGAAGGCCGAGGAGCCAAAGAAGGCGGAAGAGAAGAAACCCGAGGAGGAACTCAAGGTCGCGCCCTCCGAGAAGCACGAACAGGTGGGTGTCGATTGCAGTTAGTATTACGAGTCTGATGTGAGAGCACTTAGGCTTGTTAAGCGCGAATTGAAGTAGAACAACCGAAGTACCGTGCAGTAGATCGTTCGAGAAATGTCTCTTTAACATAACATTTTGTTTTTCAGACTATTCAAGTCGCTGCCGTTGAGGCTGTGAAGAAGGCTGAAGAAGTTCATCATCACGCTGAAGCTGCCGTCGCGCCTATTAAGGACGCCGTCGCCCCCGTGGTAGCCGAGCAACCAGCTGTCCCGGCCGCATCCGCCGTTGAGGTCGCTCCTGAACCCGCCCAGGCCAAGAACATCGACGAGAGGCCCATCATTGTCGAGAAGAAAATTGACTTGCCCGTTAAGGAAGCCGTGAAGACTGAGGAGAAACCCGAGCGCGTAACCCGCGAAGCTGAGGAGGCCAAGAAGGTCGTCGAGGAACCCAAGAAGATCGCCGAGGAAGAAAAGAAGCCCCTCGACAAGGAAGCCGAGAAGGTTGCCGAGCCAGCGGTCCTCCCCGTCGCCGCCGCTACCCCAGCCGCCGAGAAACCCGCCCAGGAAGCCGCCGTCGTAGCTGAAGAGAAACCCAAAGTTGAGGCTGCCGTCGCTGACGTCAAGCCCAGCGAGGTCGCTGCCCCCGCCGCGGCTGCCACCGTCGCCGTTGCCGAGGAACCAAAGAAGGCTGAGGCTGAGAAGAAACCCGAGCAGGCAGCCACTATTGTTGAGCCCGTAAAGACTGAGGCTGCAGTCGCCGCCGAGGCCAAGCCCACCGAGGCCGTCAAGCCTGAGGTCCGCAGCGCCGTCCAGGAGGTCGTCCCCAAGGAGCAGCGCTCTGAGGATGCTGTAGTCGTCAGCGAGGCTGTCAAGTCTGTCCAGGTGCCCGAGAAGGAGATCGCTGCTGTTGTATCCGAGGAGCCTAAGGTTGCCGCCCCCGTAGCCATCGAGAAGGCCGCAAAGTCCACGGACGAGGCTAGCAAGGCTGAGGAGCTGCCCAAACCCCAGGAAGTCAAGGACGCTAAGGTTGAAGAAGCCAAGAAGATTGAGGAGCCCAAGATGGCGGCCGAGAAGAAGGCCGAGGAGAAGCCCCAGGAAGACCAGATGATGAAGAAGAAGGACAGCGAGGAGGAGAAGGACAGCAGCGAGGAGAAGAAGGACAGCAGCGAGGAGAAGAAGATGGATGAGAAGAAACTGAGCGAAGACAAGAAGGAGAGCAGCGAGGAAAAGGACAGCAGCGAGGAGAAGAAGATGGACGAGAAGAAACTGAGCGAGGATAAGAAGGAGAGCAGCAAGCCCGCCGCTGAGGCAACGAGCGCGCCCGCATCATCCTAAGCCCTCTTCCTCAAGCGCGGAGTAGAGACCGGCCAAGAGAAAGAACGATGAATATACTGAAGGCGATTTTAAAAGAGCGAGAGATATTCCACTTTCGAGACAACAAACGGCGATTATTCTGCGAAAGAGCGAGAGCGAGAGAGAGGAGAGAACTGATCGAATGAGAGAAAGAGCGAGAGCGTGCATGAGAGCGATGAATCACTAATAATTGTAACGCGAACGAGTGCGAGAGGAGCAAAGAGTGTGAATGCGGCGCGTTTTTAGAAAAGCATCACAAGACGTTATTGTAAAACACAAGAGACGCGAGAAAGTAAGAGAAAGAGCGAGGAGTTGAATTATACAACGCTCGGTAATTGTACGCAGGGTCTGTCACATACACACTCACACTCACAGCCAGACACAGACACACTCACGTGATGAGTACACACGTTCTAAAACATCCCGGCGCGCTACGAATTTCGCGAGAAAAGCAAGAGAAAAAAAAGAGAAAAGATAGAGTGGCTGCATCGCTGCGGCGCGCGCGCTCGGGCGCTCACCCGAGACTCGCCGGCTCGAGGTGGCCCACTTTTTTCTAGCCTAACACCACCACCACCCCCCGGGCACAACCCGAGGGACAGCAGGTGGTGGGGCGCCCAAACCCAAGGCGGTCACCTCGATCCCCGCGAGACTCGGCGCCCGACCACGCGCGCTTGAGAGAGAGTATGAGAGAGAGAAAGAATTATTATATACACACATTACACAAGATGCATATATATGATACATGTACGATGTAAAACGGCGTGTCGTCCCGGCGGACACGTGTGAGCGCTCGGTTGTGTTCCGTTCGCCATGGGACGTCCGGTTCACTATTCCGATCCACTTTTTAATTTGCGTCTTAGTTCATCCTTTGTCCTCCCTCCCCCTTCCCCCATTCATTTTCCACGATCTAATACCTCCTGCATTCCCATTGTGTTGTGACTAACTAGAGGTATGCGCAGCACCACATCACGACTTCATCTCACACTACCCCAGAAATAGATCTCCCCCCACCACCACGCCACCGTCATACCCCTCCACCCATCCTCGTTCCTCGAATTTCATCCTGCAACGTACTGAGTAGCAATTTCCTCCCCCCTCCCCCCTTTAGCCCTACTACTGATAATTATTATTATTAATTAATTATTATTATTATTATCGTTAGTGACAGTACCGCTATTATTATATTATTATTATTATTCTATTATTATTTGTATTATTGCTATCATCATCGTTACAATAATAATAATTATTATTGATATTACCACCGATGTTTTTACTCTGCCAACTCGCCAACAACTTCTTGTAGCAATGGTATAATGATACGAGATGAGAGAAAAAAAAAGATAAATTATGAGACGAAAAAAATTAAGCTATGGTCGCTCGTTTCGTGACGAGCGACGGAGAGAGGAAGGAAGCGCATCGTGCTTATCGAAGACTTAATTCAGGGTGTTATACTGTATATTTTCTACAATCTACGAGTATGCATCTTCTCTTCTTTATAAATATTCCAATTAAATAAAAAGAAACTTGTGAAACCCAAATTACCACAGAAATCCAATTAGTCTTTGCAACAATCCGAAATTACAGTATATGATATATACAATGCTATGGCTAACTAATCGCAGATGAACGACATGTAAAATAAAGAAGTATTTAGTGTAGCTATATTCTATTGGTAAACATCGCAGTACAATTCTTACCGAGGCGTGAGTAAATTCTGACGACATATACTTAGACGTGACAAAGACGGAGGACGAAATTTACTTATAGATAGATAAAATTAAATTTAACATGTATGTATTTACATATTTGCATGTTAAAAAAAAAATTAATGGAAGCAAGCAAATGAGTATATTAAGTATACATTTACTGTAGTATATACACTGCATTTGTAGAAGGAAAACTATAAGTGACGTAAATGTCGAAAATATAGGTATATCTAGAATTGTTACATTTTTAGAAAAAATTTAACTATAGTAATCGAATCCTTTACTATGATTCCTTTTTACATAAGTTTATTACTTTTCGATAAGAAAACTTTACGATAAAGATATACTTTGTAAAGATTAATTTAATAAGATCGTTGCTATACTTGGATTTTAATAAGCGACTACCATCTTTTCAACGCAGTATTTCTTTACATAAGCAGCCTAAGCAAAAAAAAACATGTATAATTTTTAATATACCTTGACCTTCAAAAATGAGTTTCTTTTGCTCAAGTGCTATTAATTTGCCAACCGTAATCAGTGCTGATTTGCCGATAATGCGTTTCTATAATTATGCTAGTTAAAGTCTCACATGACTAGCGGCATTGCAGGGAGAAGTGCATTGATCACGAACCTATTATTCAACACGTTTGGATCTTTTCTAACTGTACCTCGTAACAAAGCTAATTTCAGTTTTTATCAGAAGTTCAGCTTTGATCTATGAAAGTATTAATAACTCGGTAACTGATAGTATAATATGCATAGCGAAAACGACCGTGTCGATTATGCTGGAAATTACTAATGTGATCGGTATAACTTTCTGTCCATGAATATAAAATTAAAATTGTTAGGAATATATATGATGAATATTTCATATTGAGAATGTTATAAGGCTAAAGTATGTTTTACAAATTGCTATTGAAATTTATTGTAGACTATAATATCTTCGTCCGAAAAACATTAAAATTTATTAAATTCGATGAGCACTTTCAATAGTGACCGCACATAAATTAGTTTCAAGCTGCATGGGAGTTTAAAATGAATTGTGTTTTATTCATCGTATTTTTACATAAAATTTTCAATATTATTTTATCTATCCACTCATTTTGTGCATATACAAAATTATTAATGTTAGAAAAATAAAAAAAAATTATAAACAGTACATGGGAACTTATTTATCGCCTGGAAACAAAGGACTTTTTAGTTAAATATTCTAGAAAAATTTTAATTTTATTATAAAAAACATTACAGCTTCTACTATTAATTTTTACTATTTTGGATTTTGCGAAAAGTATTTGAAAACCATAGAATTACCAAAATTATTTATTTTCTTTTTTGACAGTTCCTGTTTAAAGTGGCGCTTTTACAGACACTCAAGTCAAGCATGCGCAAAAATACCACTTTACGCACAAAGTGTGAAAGAATAATGTTTGATACACGCCGTAAAAATGATTCTTGCACGAGTGTGAGTTTGTCGCCCGGGCAAAGCGATTGGTTGATTGATTGATGTTTATTTGACTAAAGACAAAGCTCCATTATAGTCAAGACGTTTTACAATGGCGGCAATGTCTTGGATTTATAGTATTGAATAATAGCGTCGCTAAATAAAAGTAGCGAGATAATATATAGTATCAATAGTATCAAAAAGTACTATTAAATTTCAACGTAAAAGTATTACATTTTTTCTTAAGTCACGGTTTAAAATATAAAGAAACTGTAGAGTGGAAAATGCGTCGATTCGTATTAAACTGATCAATATTTAAAAAAAAACTCCATAAAAGATAGTATCAGAAGTTCAAAATCAATACAAATTAAAGCGACCAATACACTTTAAACGTAATGAATTATTCAAAACTAGTAAAGTGATCGCGATAAGGTCGCATTGCGACGCAGTACCGAAAACTATACTGTTTTCAACCCTAGTCACCGACAACTTTTTTCAATCCCTATCACCAACAAACAACTGTTTCGCGTGATGCCCTCCGAAAAATCCCCGGCATGTAATCGCCACGCGGAAAAAGGCCAACGAAAACACGCAGACGTACGCGCGCAACATCGCATCGAAGCGCCGCGCCAGCTAATTAGGTAAGTCGTTTAATCGAGCGCGTGCGCGACAATCGCGTCGCAGAGCGCGATAAATCGCGCCTTCCGCCTTGGGAATTACTCGGGAGAGATATTGCACACGTGCTTCGTAGCAGCAAACTGAGTCACGCACGTTGCCAGACGCCGGCAACAACGACGACGGCGACGTCGTCTCAGGGCTGCGTTTAACATTCCGCGCACAGACATCCGCGTTATTTAGCTATTTGTTTGAGGCGAGCGAACGACTGAGCAAGAGTGAGTGAGAAAGAGAGAGAGAGAGAGAGAGACAGAGAGAAAGAGAGATGCGATAATCGCGAGCTTCCGTTCGTTAGCACCGCGCTATGCGCACACCGCAATTACGTATTCCCGACGGCGGGCGTTCGATAAGGAGACGCGCACAGCACGATTGGGCGCAGCCGATTGCGCTTTTGTTGCAAGTCTTTTACGGAAGGGATCGTGAATCTACATAATTCTGACAGGATTTTTAGGGCCAAGATTCTTATTTTCTATTTTGTTCGGTTTCCAATTTTTGAAAATAAAGATATTTATAAAATTATTCAGGTTTTCAGTAATATTTCGTAATTGAGGCAAAACATATATTTTTATTTCATCTGATGTTCATATGGAAAAGAAAAATTATCTGTAAGGTAAATCAATTTATTGAAAGTGTTTCAAAAGGATGGGAAAATTTTTAACAGAAATAATTTTGCTTACAATAATAATTCCGTATTATGGAATTACATCCTTATCGGCATTTTGATTATTTCCCTATGACTCTGTTTAATGTTTAATGTAATTTTTTTTATTATTTTTATAATTTACTACTTTTTTAATTCATAAAGAAAAGGAAATAATTTAGATGAATTTGAAAACCTTTAAGCATATTTCAATGACGAAAAATTCGACGGCCCCATTACGATTATTGGTGTTTTTAAATAAGATTATTTGTTATACATAAAAGAAAACGGGACATTATATTTATTTTTAGTTTAAAAAAATATTCGATATACTAGTTTTGCCATTAACATTAATTTTGTATGGTGATGCATATTTTAATACTTTGAATAAATTAATAATTTAGTTTTCCTGTTTCTGTAGTCAAAATAAAATAGTTTTCTTAACGCTATAAAACCAGCTCATAAACAGTTTATGGTATGAAAAGATGAAACAATTTACGGCCTGCATAAAACTCACATAAACTATTATTCAGACATTGCATGCAGTTTCTTTTTTATAAAATGCTACTAAAACGGTCATAAAATGGAGTATTAAATTATAACTACTGTACAATGTTATGCATATTTGTTCTACCGTATTTGCAATAACTCTCCTATGGATTGTATGAAATATTCATGAACTGCCATCTAGCGGTGAAACTCTAAGGATAAGAAAATCAATAAGGACTCAAGTGAAAAGTACATGTAAATATTTCAATATTTTTTACCGTTATTTGGAAAAGATATTCTTTTTAGAGAAGCGATGTGTATTTAGTACATATTTGTTAATAATAATATTTGAGAAAGTTAAAATAATAAATAAAAATAAGAATTGGAATAAACTATAGCTTATCGAGAATATAAGTTTCGATTTATTTACCATCTAACACAACGAAAGTATTACTTTAGATAATGTTACTATAAAACATTATTATTTAACATTCTAAGATACGGTATAAGTGGAGAGTGGGGGCTTTCAGAAGGAGGTATATATCAAAGCTCCATTGGTCGTACGCCTCCGTGGCGCAATCGGCTAGCGCGTTCGGCTGTTAACCGAAAGGTTGGTGGTTCGAGCCCACCCGGGGGCGTTTCTTTTTTGTCACCCTTGAACAAAAATATTTTTCAACGTGAATTTTATAATAATTAAAACAAAAAAAATGTACTTTTTTATAAAACGAAACATCAATTTTACTGATAAATTCTTATGAATTGAACTGGATTAAAAAACTCAAAAATTAGTATGTGAATTATTGAAGTTATTAATGGTACTAAATTTTATTAACCCGTTAAAGCTACATCTTCAAATTGTAACGAAAGTCATATGGAGTCTATTGAATCCTAAATAAAGCTACACAGCGGCCAATTTACTCTGGGGTCGTTTTGACCCGGGATGACCTCAGAACTACAAAAATAAAAATTTATAAAAAGTCATTCGCTGTATTTGATGGATGCCTCCGTGTTTAATAAATTTAACTATGAATGATAATTTTATATACATAAATAAATATATAAAACTGTCTTAGACGAAATGATTGAGACATTTAGAGGATTTATTAATTTTTCATACCTCGAATTTTTCTAATATATTTGTTCAGTATGAAACTGAGCTCCCGACAAGCGAATGTAAAAAATAATAAGAAACCACAAAATACTTCTATTTTGAATTAAAGTTTTATTTATCGTGATGGCGATTAATGTGCTCCTCGTTCAAAGGTTACGCAACGACTTATAAGTAACTAATGGAACATCAACAATTTATTTTCTCCCTAGCAACGGTTTTTACTTGTTTTTCAAATTAAGATAGTTGTCGAGTAAACTTATAGCTCTGCGGAATGTTCTGAAATTTAAACTGTAGGTTAATAGAGTTATTATTTGCCGGTGGTACAAATTTGGGCAACCTCAGCGGTGCCCTTTCCAAAATATAAATTCTTAAAGTTTGGACTTTTAATACGTAGGTTATAGGAAGTGGTTAATCTCGTGGGAATGTCTTTGAAAAAAATATGTTATTAAGGGAGATATTTAGAACATTGTAGTGAAAAATCAGACAGATTAGCGGCACCGTTTTCGAATTATTGTAATTCAAAGTAGCATTCTTTTTGTTGACACATGACCACACGCTGCGAGTGCGAGAGAGACAGAGGGAAAATGCGAGGTTAGGTGCGGTTTGGTTGTATCATCTGCTCTAAAAATTCTTGTCTCGCCCAGCGAAAGCAAATTTTGTATATTTTTTTATCCAGAAATTGATTAGTTCATCTTTAATTTAGACTATAGATTACTTTGCAAGCAATAATATTAATATTGTGGGCCTAGGGAAGCACTTATTAAATATGCTCCTTAGCGAAGGACTCTCCTTAAGTGTTTAAAATTATACAATCCATTTATCCATTTCCATTTATAAAAGAACCAATGCGATAAATCTCAAATCGAACGTCTTTATTCGCTCTATGCATACACCGTGGCGACCCCTGGATGCGACATCTAGTGCCGGGACTCAACAGCTCTCGGACAATTTAGCATTAGCTTATATGGGGAATAATTAAATAATCGATATAACTGCGTAACCACGTATATAATTCATAATGCCATTTGTATAATATATGTAGTTGTATAAATATAATATTATTTCACGAAGACAAGTGTCAAAAAGTCAATTTATATATATTTAAACACTTGTTTTCTATGTATTTTTGAGGTTATTTTTTCTATATATAGTAATACACTCAGTAGCCTTCAAAACTGGCACTTTACGCCACCATGAGCGCTTAGATCGATTCTCTTATCCCCTCCAACCGGACGCACGATGCAAATACGTGCTCTAATTGATCAATTTTTTTTTTTTTAATGTAACTTATTTCACGTTATTTGTTTATAAACATGTGAGGTTAAAGTTCAAACTATGTAGGACCACACTAAGAAAAAAATATCGTTACCTCAAACGTATATAAGGTAAGTCGAGACAATTCGGTCATTTTTCTAGTTCGCTGGGGATGCCTTATACCGACAGAGTTCTCTGCCGTACCGACCACAATGTTTTTAATTAAATATTAATTGTTCAGAGCTTTTCTTGAATTCTAAGAGTCCACCCACAAAGGCAAACTTATTATCTAATTTCCGGTCAAATTTCAGATAAATCTATTGAAAATTAAAGACGAAAGTAGAAAAATCGCAAGATATCATATTTTGGGGTTATGCGACGTTGCGATTTTTCAAATTTCGTCTTTATTTTACAATAGATTTATTTGAAATTGATCAGGAATTAGATAATAAGTTTGTCTTTGTGCGTCGACTCTCAGCATTAAAGGAAAAACTTATAATAATTAATTTTTAATTGAAAACATTGTGGCCGGTACGGCACTGAACTCTGCCGGTATAAGGCATACACTTAAATAACCGATGTCGCCAGCTTCCAAATATGAAAAATATAGGTTTTGTAAGTTTTTTAACTGTTTAATAATGATCACTACATTGTTATGCAAGTTTATATTATCAAATTTCAACGAGTCAGGCGTCTTATAAAGTCAAAAAAGCAAGTATTTAGTTTATAGTCGAAATATAAGCTAAAAAACCTAATTGAAAGTGATACGGGCCGAAAGGTGATACTTTTTCCTTGAAATTAGTATGGAAGTAATATTAAAAATAATTTTTTTGTATTCTGTAAAAGCAAAATACTTTCACGTCTATAATTCACGTAATTCGGCCAATATGTAAAGAAAATGTGATCTAATATATATGAGAAAGTGTAAAGTTGGTATTACTTTCAGAAAGTCATTTATGTGTCTTTTATCTCAGAAGAAACTTTAAAAATATGATTAGCAATAATCAATTGCATTGATCAAAATGAATTTTTCGTTTAGCTTATGGAGACTCCCACATAGAATTGCAAAATCATTTATAGTATGCAATATAATGACAAATGAATTCCTTTATTTTCTTTATACTAAGAATTATTCACAGGAGTTAGTAATTAAATATAGGTTTTATATATTTAAAAACAAATTTTATCAATTTTTACAGTTTATGACTTAATTTATTCTATTTTTGTCAATATTGGCCGAATTAGATGACATATCAGGTAATTTGGCCAAAACGTACATTTTACAATTTTACATCCTACAAATCCAATATCCCAATTTTTTTCTTGGTAGTATATTTAGTATACTTTGAAGTCTTTTTTACAATTTTATCCCAATGCATTAACAGAAGGAGAAAGGAAATATTCCGTTTAAGGTGGCCGAATTACCCCAAGTTACTTTACATAATATCAAAGATTGTAGATATATTCGTTGATATCATGTAATTTTTTTACAAATACCTATATAAGTTTTTAATTAAAATCTATTTTCCGAAAAAAGACACTTTCAATTATTATTTATAACACGTATCAATTCCATTTAAGTATCTTGCGTTTTGGTTTTGTGTCATAATATGTTTATTATGTGACCTACCGTACCGGCACGATAGCAATAATTGGTTATAACTCGTTTATTACTACAATTAACGATTTATCCAAATTCCCTTTCCCTGCGTGATGTAACTATCATTTTGGAAAGTTTTGAGTACAAATTTCCGAGACATCTTCAAAAATTCTTAGAACGAATAATGATAAAATTTCGTTTTTTTTTTAACGATTAAAGTAGGGATTTGACTTTGTATGAGTCAATGAAAAACAACAAAATATAGTTATACAGTCAGGTTCAAAATGGAGAAATCAGAGTTATTGCATAGTTTTTTGTTTTACTGAAATATGATCAACGAAACGATTTTAATGTGTGTAGTATTCTAATGGCCAATATCTACCACATAATGTGATTTTTTTACGGAAATAAAAAAGAGCACATATATTAGTCAAGTCAACTTTTCGGACATTTTATTTGATGTCTCTCATCAGGAAAATGAGATCATAGTAGTATTAATGTCAATAAAAATTAATAATTGAGAACCGGTACTTCTGATAACCACAACAACTCTATTCTAACGTTTTTTTATAAAAACCAAATTTTTTAAATCTATTATAAATATTGTAACACATTAACGTTATATAATAAGTGCATCTTTCACATACGCTTTTCAATCTTTGGTGTAGCACTTTTCTATAAAGTTTTTTATTAGCTCATGTTATTTTTATCAGTAATGTTTCTGCTTGATGAATTTTTCAATATATTTATTTTCCACGTATTGATTATGATATTTTTAGAAGTAAAAGGAAAACATGATAAAAAGATACGTAAAAAAGAGTGAATGAACTATTGATATTTTTAATAAGATAATTATTATAGTTTCCATTTGTTAAAATAATTTTAATAAAATTCTTGGAATAACTAA
>JAPYZO010003606.1:0-13842 GCA_030522905.1 Torymus flavipes
ATTAGCACAAACAATTATCCAGACCTCTGGAAGAGAGCCTTCATTATCCCTCTAAATAAATGTAATAATCCTCAATCAGTCTCAGATACCCGGCCTATCTTAAATCTGTGTCATCTAGCGAAAGTATTTGATAAAATCATAGCTACACAGATCTCGCAACATAATGAAACAAATTCTCTTCTTTCGCCATTTCAATTTGGATTTACATCGGACCATAACACCCAGTCAGCACTTCTGTACTTCACTGATATGATTCGTTATGGTATAGAGAATAATCTGGTCACGCTAGCAAGTCTGTTCGATTTCCGAAGAGCATTTGATTCGATTGCCCATGAGGCTCTCTTGCGACAGTGTAGGAATATGAAATTTTCGCCTGACGCTATCAAATGGGTGCACTCTTACATATCGGGGCGAACACAAGCTGTTGTTTGTCAAGACGAACAGTCAGACTTTCTTCCTGTGACCTCGGGAGTACCGCAGGGTTCATCCCCCTCTCTCTCCCTCTCTCTCTTTCTCTCTCTCTCTCTCCCTTCCTCTTCCTCTTCCTCTCTCTCTCTCGCTCTCGTTCTCTCTCTCTCTCCCTTCCTCTTCCTCTTCCTCTCTCTCTCTCGCTCTCGTTCTCTCTCTGTCTCTCTCTCCCTCTCGTTCTATGTCTCTCTGTCTCTCTCTCTTTCTCTCTCTCTCTGCGTGAGATCATTTTCCATGATATTTCGAGGCAGATGAATTTTGTTAAGAATTTAAGATAATGCTCCACTCGACATTTTTACTAGAAGCGTGAAAGATGGAAAGGCATCTTTATAGACACGAAAACTGAAATAAATTTAAAAAAAGAGGGAGATAAAATAACTTCAAAGTTAATCAAATAATTAAGTCGCGAACGCAACATAAAAATCAATACGCAGCTTCGGCAGATGGTTCAAGCTTCAACTGATGGAGGCTGCGCGGCGATGCGACGCTGAGGGCCGATGGAAATGCAGCTAGCTAAAAGGCTAGCGTCGTCGTGCTTTTTGCACGTCGCACTATATTTTTCGCGCATGAAAACAACTGCACGGATATAGGGTATGATCGGGTCCCCTCGTGGCCCTCGGCGGTTGCCAGGTATAGGGTACAATCGGGGGTCCCTTAATGAACGTCGTCAGGGATAATTATTGGCGGTAATAAGTGGATGTGAACGGGAGACCAGAGCGGGTGGTGGGGAGACGCCGCTGGGTGGGTGCGAGGGTGAAGCTGCTGGGAAAATGGGTGGCGGGTGGTAGCGGGTGGATGGGTGGGTGTATGTTGAGGATGATCCAGAGCGGGGCCCCTCTTGGTGGTGTGGTCCCACAATGAGCGGGTGGTAGAAGGACACCGTGTGGGTGGTACGGAGGATGCCATGTGGATAGGTGAGAGGTTAGATGCGATAACGCCGCGTGGGTTGGGCACGGTCATTTAGTTAGGTAATTAACATGGATGTGGGTTCAGGTTGTAACGGGGTGCGCCTTACGCACCTCGTTGGTGAGCGCAGGCGGGTTAGGACGGAAAACGACCGCACCCCGGACACTGAGCTACGTGCACGTCTCTGTACACGTAGCTAATCAGTGTTGTTGTTTTTTTGCCGAAGTACGGATGACAACGACGGCGCAAATATATACAGGCCGAGGCCTACCGCCGATGACGACGGCCTACTCACACATACACACACCCACCGCCGTGGCGAGACAGGCTGATGCGCGTACGTCAAGGTGCGCCTAGGAAGCGTCGCCGACGGAGCAGAGGAGGCAGCGAACACCGAGCAGTAGAGAGAGAGAGCAAATCAAGCAGGCGACGGCGTCCGAAGTAAGCCAAGACACATGCTCGCGCAGCTCACAGTCGACGCACATGGTCGAATAAAACTGTGCGCCGGTTGTGAGCGCACCCATGTGGCTCAGCTGCTGCGCCGATATACACCGTGTCCGTACCGCAGACGGAGATGCCACCGACCAGGAACCGGCGTCGGCTGGTACACGCACACCACACTCTCAACACGATACCACACAGCCACACTTGACACACACGCGAACGCGAACGGAGCGAGGTGAAAGGCTGCGCGACGGCCACGACGCCGGCAGCCATGTGCGGCGCAGCGGCGCGAGATTGAGTGAGAGGGAGAGACAACGCAGCGGCGCTAGGATGAGAGAGAAAGAGCCAACGAGTGAGGGAGCCACGGCGCAGCACATGGTGCATTGATCGACTGCCGTGCATGCGAGAGAGAGAGAGGGGGTGAATCAAGATATGCAATCGACCGACTGACGTAGCGGAGGCGCGGGCAGCGTTAAGGCGCACCGCCACTACTCGCACGTATAGAGGGAGTCCGAGTTTCGAATCGCGCGTGCGCAACAGGTGGCAGCAGAGGAAATCGGTTCTCTGTGCGACTGTACGAGCCACGTGACCACGGTTGAGAGAACCGATCTACCGCATCGGAGTAAGAGAGACAGAACGAGTGATAGGAGTTGAAGAAGCCGGAAATCGACTAAGCGTCGTTTCCGCCTTCTTCACTCTGTCTAGAACAGTCATAGGGAGTAGTCGTCTGATAGTTGATTTTCTTCTGTGAAATAGTAGTGAGAATCGTAAGTTTTGAGGTGTAGGAGAAAGAGAGTTGCGAGAGTAGCAGAAAAGAAGTGCAGATTGGTGACGATAAGCAAGGGGTAGAGAAGTTTAGGAAGTAGAGCGCACGACGAGGAGAGAAAAAATAATAGGAGGAAAGAGAAACCTTGGGAGAAGGAGAGTCATTTGCTGTCCACATCACCGCCAAGAGCGCACGGTAGGAATTACATTAGCATCATCGGGTGGTAATACTTTCCGCCCCCGACCCTTCAATTATTTACTCTTTTATTGTGAATTGCGAGCGAAGGCGCCGAGCGCGGTGCCGAATAATGCGGAACTCTCTCGTGTGTGCGTATAATTAAGTGCGTGCGTGACGGCCAGTGCGCGGCCATTTTCTTCTGTGAATTAAATTCGCGACTTCATTGCATTACCGCATAGGTGATAATCGAAGGGAAAATAAAATACACGTTCGGTTTAACAAATTAACTCACCTGGTTATTTTTTTTTCTTTATTTTCGTGTTGTGCCGTAAAGTTAAAATTCAGGCCGGGCGGAACTGTCTCGTACATAGAATTTCGCCAAAATAAACTACAAGTATCGCCGAGGGTTTCAACCGCTGCCAGGTCGTCGTCCTGGAACACACGGTGGAGGAGACGAGAGTCCATCATAGCCGTCGGGACGGGGGAATTCGCGAGCGCGTTATCATCGTGGCCTGGCGCCCCATATAAATTCGGACACGGAACTAATGAAATCGCGAGCGCGTTAACGGGGAGTTTTCTATTAGAGATTTTAGGATTTTGGGGACTTTAAAATAATTAGCCCTCGTGGCGAGATAGTGTGCGTTGCAAAGGGGGTGGAAATTCTGCATCGTCACAAATGGCACCAGCAACGTGGGGCCGGCAATACTTGTAGAGATCAAGGGGAAAATTTTAGTAAATACGCGAGACGAACACACGCAAGAGAAAGAAATTGTGAGTCGAGGCGATTCACACCATAATACTTTGAATAAGAATTTACACATAAACTTTGGTGGTTGTGGAGAGAGGGGTGGGGGGGGAGTCCAAGAGTGACTCGACAGGCAGAGTTTGCCACGCGGTGGCCAATCGCACGAGTGAAGTGCAAATCAGGCTGTAGCCAGGGAGTGCACAGGCCGCCCTGAAAGTCCCCAATTGCGAATAATTTTCGTTTTTTATGCTACGGCGTCGGCGTGTCTCACCCATACCGCCCTGCTGTGCACAGTAAACAATTTTATTGATTTCTTTTTTTGCGATTTTATGTATGTTTTTTGCCCATTCCAGAGTAACTAAAGGTAATCACCAGAATTCATCTGAAAATTTATATATAATATATGCTGTGATTTTCATTTAAATTGAACTGGCGCAGCTCCCACATTTCGGTCAAGGAACACCGGAAACCACCGCCAGTGAGACACGACCGACGGCGTTACGATTTTTTTTTCAGAACCCTTACGTTGACGTGGCCGCGGAGTCGCAACGGTTGCAACCAGCCCTTTTTGGCTGTGCCGGGGATCGACAGGAGTTGAATGATTTTTTTCTTCAGACATTTAGACATTAGTTATTTCTCGAGTGGTCCAGTTCGCGTTGTCCAATTTTTTTTTGAGCGACCAAGTAGGCGCTTTTGAGGCTGCCCGGGTTTACGTTGTTTTCCGATTACTACCGCCCATCTCCGCCGACGATAAGGCGATAACATTGAAGAAACTTTTGTATTGCGCGCATTAAAGAAGAGAAACGGACGATCTCAAGAAAGAAGATGCAGCGAACAAAGACAAACATAGCCAATACCGACCATCAAACAAAAATGAAAAAGTTGCTGAAGATCTGCGAGGTACGAGCCATGAATTTGGAGATACTCCGTTTACCGCCTCGCCAATTAAAGGACACGTTACAAGAGAGACAGCTGAGCACACAGGGAGACATAGGAGAATACCAAGACCGACTGCTACGTGCTAGCATACGAGACGCGGGCCTTAAATCCGGAGAAGTCCCTTGGTACGGCGACGATGTTCCTAACCCGGAGATTCGAGAGGCAAAATCCACCAGCGAGGAGGAAGCGGCCGCACGGCAGAAGTTAACCAAGCGGAGAGGGAGGAAGCCTAAGATGAAGCCGGAAATCACGGAAGAGAGTACTGCAGCTACCGACGAGGGTGCTCAGATCAATGCACAGCTGAGTCGGATGGAAGTAAAAGAGGTCGTGGTGGTGGCAGACCTGGTGACGTCGACTTCTGGAATGCTGTCAAGGAGGACAACACCTTCGCCATTAACCAGGAAGAAGCAGATACTTTGAGAGAGATGCCACAGAGTCTGACCGTCGCCCCCGAGCTGCACCGGTATTGGACAGGTAAGGCACGCGGCTGGCAAATGAGCACTCCGGGTGTACAGTATGTACAGACTATTACGACGCCGGAAAGGAGAAAACCGACAAACGCGAGCCCAGGTGGGGGGGTGTCGGCAACACAGCCCACGCCACTACCGGACCCAGCCATTGGGGTAACAGGAATTCCCTCAAGATCGGGAGGACCTCAGAAACCGCCTCCCACACAGCCGGGACGAAGAGCGGTGTCAGTGCACGAAGGACTATACGCCGATGGATGGAATAACGGAGAAGGAACATCAACCGAGGAATCGAAGGAATGACTCTCGACCATACGTGGGGGATAAAGGAAGGGCTGCACCGCACCTCAGGTCGCCAGCGGACAAGAATGGTTGAGGCACCGCCGCAAATTCCGAAAGGGAGCCGGAAGGAGCGAAATAGACACAGAACTCTATCGCCAGACGATCGATGCCAGCGCCATCGTCGACGCAGCACCTCAACGAGCTGCATGTCGAACAGTAGCGACGAGGAAGGCTTTAGCAGCAGTGGAAGCAGTAGCGCGCAGCAGTACAAGCGTGGAGGATCCAATTTCCCGGCGAAGATCGACAAGGGCCGGAAGAATTTCTCACAATGCTCTTCACATGGAGGAAGAGGTCAAGTATGGCTGACAAAGACCTGCTACACGCGCTGCCAAGTATTTTATCGAAGGGTGCGTTACGATGGTATCTAGCGACGCAAGACGATATTACAACTTGGCACGGTTTTAAAAGGGAGTTTAGGCTCCAATTCATTGGTGCACTGGACGAAACCGGCATCGAGGAGGAACTGCACGCTCGCACGCAAGCTAAAGGAGAGAATATCACAAACTTCTTGTCGTGTTTCCGTTACATCGTGGGACATTTCAGGCGCCCCCCGCCGGAGAGCAGATTGCTGAAGATCGCGTACAAAAATATCTTGCCAGAATATCGCACAGCACTTTTCGACAAAAACGTGACGTCACTGCAAATGATTAAGGAGTATGGAGTCAAGTTGGAACGCCAAATGGAAATTGATCGACGACACACCACACCGAAGCCACGAGATAAGATGAAGCTGCAAGGAGCTGCATTCATAAAGGGTAGCCGCACGGCTAAAGGAGTCGCCACGGTAGAAGTTGAGGGAGACACCAGCCATAACGAAGACGAAAGCACCAATCAAGAAACACACCGGAAGATGAAGGAAACCAAATAGGCCAAGGCGTCAGAGGAAGTGGCTGCTGTAAGGTCCAAACAGCCCCTGCACCACCGCTGCCGACTCAACCGCCGCCACCGCCACCATCATTGGCTCCCGCGCCTCCCCCATCAACCAACACGGCCATGTATGGAAGTAGGAAAGGAGGAGGGCCACCGAACGAGAGGACAGGACGCCGAAGTGATGATACTAACCGATTTGTGGGAGCATGTTACATGTGCGAAGAAACAGGACATCCAGCCAATCAGTGCCCTCGAAGGGAGTGCTTCACGTGCCGCCAAGTGGGACACATTTCCACGGAGTGTCCGCTCCGACCGCCCTGACCGCGCCCGACTGTTAGCTGTCAAGTTTGCGGTCAAAACGGCCTGACATTTTTGACCTGTCCGAACTGGGTGCATCGCAGAACGCAGTGGGGAAACGGGCAAGTGGGAAGTCAGAACAGTCTCCTGACTTCCCCCTACCCCCAACAGGGACAATAAGAGAAGAAATAATAAGAGTACGAGAGGAGATGAGGGTGAGCGAAACCAGAGAGCCAGAGAGAAGGAAGAACGCCATCGTACCGACGCCAAGCACCACGCCACCGCCTGGAAGAGGAGATTCCGAACGCGAGGCCGGTGTGCCGACAAGGAGAAACGTCGGCACCGAGAGAGTAAGAGTGAGAGCATCGCCAGCTAGTTGTAGCGAGACCATCGAAACAGAGAAGTCGTTGTCTCAGCGGCCGAGCATGAGTGCCGAAACAACACGTGAAGAAGTCGAGCGAGAAAGAGGAGCGATAGAAGAAAGAGAGAGTGTGGTTCTACTCTCTTCATGCGCACAGACGGAAAATCTACTGCTAATAGACCTGGGGGAAAGTGAAGAGGAGACAGAGAAACATTTGAGAGTCTCAAATGAAGGCCAGCCAGAGGAAGAGAGAGGTAGTAAACAGATTTGCTTCGGTTCGAAATTATCCCAGGGAGGAGGCCAAGATAATACAGAGCTCGAACTAATTGCAGAAGAAGTGTCGGATATAATAAAGGAAAAAGAAGGAGTGGAAGAGATGCTTACCGAAATCAAGTGGGATTTTGAGGCGATAGAGGAAGAAACCGTGGAAGAGAGAGTGAGATCACCGACAGTAGTGCCATTGGAAGCAGGGCCAAAGGAGCAGGTTGCCGAGATGAGCGCCGAGAACCGCCCGTTCATCGACGTTGTGTTAGGAGGTCAATCGTATCGAGCACTCTTAGATTCGGGGGCAATGGTGTCATTAGCCGGCCCGAGAGTGATAGATCGATATGCCAAACGCCTTCGACAAGTCAACACCGCCATGAGAAGTGTTACGGGAAAGATAAATGGATTGGTGGGTGAACTTAGTGTGAGTTTGGAGATTAGAGGTCATGTAACCACCCTAACCTTGACGGCCTTAGGAGAAATTGATCACGACCTAATTTTGGGGGTCGATTTCTTTGAGAATTTCGATGTCGAGTTACGGCCAGCTAGAGGCATTTGGAGAGCCAGAGAGGGAGATTGGTTTTCGCTTGCGCATCGACGAACAAAAAACGACCCAGTCTTGTACGCCGAATGTGCTGGAATTTCAGAGCTGAGGGACGAAGAGAGAACAACCGTCGAGAAGTTAGTCGAACAGATACTGAACGCCGTCGAATTCGCCCCAGGACTGACTGATCTGACCGAACATCACATTCAGGTGACAGACCCTACGCTGATCAAGGAGAAGCCACGCCGGATGTCGCCAAAAATGCTAAACATCGCCCAAGAGGAAGTGAGGAAGCTGCGGGCAGAAGGAATTATCGAACGCTCTGCCAGTGATTATAGCAGCGCCCCAGTAATCCTGCATAAACGCGATGGAGGCCATAGAACGTGCATCGACTACCGCCCGTTAAATAAAGTAACGAAGAAAGATGCATATCCTCTGCTGAACATGGACCCCATCTTGGATAAATTACGAGGCGCCCGATATCTGTCGAAAATCGATTTGAAGTCCGCCTATCACCAGATACCGATGGCGCGGGGGAGCAAGAAATACACCGCCTTCGCTGTGCCAGGATCAGGACTGTGGCAATTTACAAGGATGCCATTCGGACTCACGAACGCCCCAATGACGTTCCAACGACTCATCGATGTGCTTCTAGGGCCAGAATTGGAGCGCTACGTTTTCGGATACCTAGATGACATGATCATCGCCACCGAGACGTTAGAGGAACATGTGAAATGGATGGAAATAGTGCTAAAAAAGTTAGTGAATGCACGCCTGCAAGTGAATAAAGCCAAGTGTGAGTTTTGTTGTTCGCGAGTCACGTATCTGGGATTTCTCTTGGATCAGGAAGGCCTCCGCCCCGATCCAGACAGAATCGCAGCACTACTGAACTATCCTACGCCCATAAATTTAGGAATTGTCAATTGGTATGAACGCTTCATCAAGCACTGTGCTGAGCTGAAAGTACCACTCTTAAAGCTGTTGAGGAAAAGCAGAAGTGGATTTGGGAACAAGACCAGCGCGAAGCGTTCGACGACTTGCAGAGAGCTCTTACCACCGCCCCGGTGCTCACTCGCCCTGATTTTACCGTACCATTCATCGTGCAGTGCGACGCTAGTGGATCGGCCCTAGGAGCAGTGTTAGTCCAAGAATACGAAGATGGAGAGCATCCCATACTTTACCTCAGCCGTGCATTAAATCCGGCCGAGAGAAACTATACAACAACTGAACGAGAGTGCCTCGCTTTAGTGTGGTCGCTGAAGAAGTTACGCCCCTATCTGGAAGGGTATGTGTTCACCGCCATCACCGACCATAGCACCCTCAAGTGGCTAAGGACGATGAAAGAACCGATAGGAAGACTATCGAGATGGGCGCTAGAGCTACAACACTGGACTTTCGACATCGTTCACCGGAAAGGAGCGATGCACAAGGTTCCGGACGCGCTTTCCAGGATGTTGGACGAGGACGAGATAGAGATAGCAGAATTAGGAGAAGTCACCGACCAGTGGTACAATACAAAAAGACATTCGGTAGCCCAGGAGCCCATCAAGTACGGGGAATGGAGAGTTGAAGACGATATATTATATAAGTACAAAAGAGACCCGTTACTTGACCCGATAACCGATGGCGGAGAAGGATGGCGCATGGTCGTGCCGCTGGAAAAGAGAGAGAGAGAGTGCTGCAAGAGAACCATTGCATCACATCAGCGGGTCACTTAGGAGTGGAGAAGACTTACGATCGAATCGCCAGGGAATACTTTTGGCCCGGGTCATATCGAGACGTTTATGAGTTTGTACGCACATGTGAGATGTGTCAGAGGTATAAGAGCCCCCAACTCGGCCCGTAAGGGTTAATGGGAAGACGGGTGGTGGAGCGCCCATGGAGTGTCGTGGCTACTGATATGATCGAACTGCCCCGGGTAAAGGCCAGTATCGATATGTACTGATGATGCAGGACCTCTTTACGCGTTGGCTGGAGTTAAAACCACTTAGGAAAGCGGATGGAAAGACCATCGCCAGGACTCTGGAGGAGCTGATCTTATTTCGATGGGAAACGCCCGAGTATTTCTTAACGGACAATGGGACAGAGTTCGTGAATCAGGTGCTGCAGAAGACCCTGTAAGAGTATGGGATACGTTATGTGACCACACCACCATATCACCCGCAAGCTAGTCCAGTAGAAAGGAACAACCGAACGTTGAAGACGATGCTAGCCACGTTCGGAGAAGGAAACCACCGAATTCCATCCCAACCATGAATTCCGTCACGCCATCAACACCGCCATAGAAACTAGCTTGCAGACGTCGCCCGCGTTCCTGAACTCTGGACGTCACCCACGCCCAGTGAAGAGCCTACGCCGAGAAGTAGAGAAGAAAGAGCCACTGCTACGGTTGGATCCAGAAGTTTGGAAGGAGCGAGTGACACGCCTAGACGCACTCAAACACTTGGTAGCACAACACATTGACAAGAGCAGTGTAGCACAGTACTTACTACAACCGCGGGAAGAAGACAGTAGAGTATGCAATCGGAGATGAAGTCATGCGCCGCGTACATGCGTTATCGAATGCGAATCAGGGTTTCTCCGCGAAACTCGCGCCGAAGTATGACGGGCCGTATAAAATCAGCGCACGACTCTCACCGACCGTGTATTTGTTAGAGATGGAGGGTAGTCGACGGAACGCAAAGGTACACGTGGATGAGTTAAAACGTTACCTCCCGCCGCGCCGCGTAGTAAAGTAGAGATTAAGATCGAGTAGCGTCAACGTAAGGTAATAAAGTCACGACTCCACTGTCATTAACACCCCCTTCGCTCCACCTCCAAAGATAGTATAGAAGCGTGTCACTGCCACCAATAGCGGCGAGAGAATGTGACCGTAGATTGATTGTCTCATATATTTTTTTTGTGTTTGTTTTCTGTGTTTGTTCCCAACAGTGAAATGCCGAGAAATCAACGTATCCACCACCCAGGGTCAGCCATCGCCTATGAACCTTATCCCGAATTCGAGCTAGGCCTGGACCACGTTTGCCCCACCCCGGAGCTGCTTGCTCAGCTACGGCATACGCTGCGTGGGCCGGGCACGGCGAGAACCAGTGAGGCCTTGGCTCACTGGACAGAGCAGCTGGGTGCATGGTTGGAGGAGAGAGACAAGAGGGAGCAAGTGTATCAGACCGACAAGGAGGGTAAGGCAGAAGATAGAGTGGAAGCTACCGCCGATGAGAAAAGGGAGGAAAGGGAGGAGGCGACCGCCGCAGATGAAGGTGAAAAGGAGGCCGAGAATCGGGCTACCACTGGCGAAGAGGCGACCGACGAGGAGGGAGACGTAACCGACACGGAGAGAAAAGAAGGAGAGGTTACTGACGAGGAGGATGGCACCGCCGGAGAGAGGGAGCGGGAAACCGCGATTCCCGAGGCCATTGCTGTCCAGGTGATACTGCGCCGACCATACACCCGAGCACCGATCGAAGTGGCCAGCTTCGGGCTAGTGCCGGCCCATTTGGAGGCACAGGATAACCTCGATCCGCAACTGGAGATTGACCGCAGCGACGAGGAGCGGCAGAGCCGCGAAGCCGAAAGAGAGCTGGAGAGATGTCCCGAGGAGATGGGCGAGGCCACCCAGACCTCCACGACTCGGCCCTCTCCCAGCCCCCTGAAAGCACGGACACCAAATGCTTCGGCCCCAAGTGCCATCCCAATGTGGGCAGAGATAAGGGTCCGCCACGACACCGGGTCTAAGAGGAGGGCTTACAACCCTCGCAGATAGCTCCAGTTGGACGATTACGAAACTTCGGGAGAAGGAGAGTCATTTGCTGTCCACGTCATCGCCAAGAGCGCACGGTAGGAATTACATTAGCATCGTCGGGTGGTAATACTTTCCGCCCCCGACTCTTCAATTATTTACTCTTTTATTGTGAATTGCGAGCGAAGGCGCCGAGCGCGGTGCCGAATAATGCGGAACTCTCTCGCGTGTGCGTAGTATTAAGTGCGTGCGTGACGGCCAGTGCGCGGCCATTTTCTTGTGTGAATTAAATTCGCGACTTTATTGTACTACCGCCTAGGTGATAATCGAAGGGAAAATAAAATACACGTTCGGTTTAACAAATTAATTCACCGAGTTATTTTTTTTTCTTTATTGTCGTATTGTTTTTTCTTGTGTTGTGCCGTGAAGTTAAAATTCAGGCCGAGCGGAACTGCCTCGTACATAGAATTTCGCCAAAATAAACTACAAGTATCCCGAGGGTTTCGACCGCCCCCAGGTCGTCGTCCTGGAACACACGGTGGAGGAGACGAGAGTCCATCATAGATGTCGGGACGAGGGAATTCGCGAGCGCGTTATCATCGTGGCCTGGCGCCCCATATAAATTCGGACACGGAACTAACGAAATCGCGATCGCGTTAACGGGGAGTTTTCTATTAGAGATTTTAGGATTTTGGGGAATTTAAAATAATTAGCCCTCGTAGCGAGATAGTGTGCGTTGCAAAGGGGGTGGAAATTCTGCATCGTCACAAGGTAAAGAAATATATACTTCGATAAAAAATATTTAAATTATATTTATTGAATATTTAAAAAATATGACATATAGTTAAGAACAACATAATTTAAATTTACATGATTGTACATAAAGTTTTGTGTTTTTTATAGCCACTACCTATGTAATAATTAAATTTATTTTTGACACTCCGTGCGGGAACTTCGATTTCTCGCATGCTGCGATAAACGATACGTGCAAAAATCTCACTTCTCGCTCGTCGTGTCAAAAAATACGGTTCGACACTTGTGTGAGAAGTTGATTAAAATTTTTTCTACGTCATATACCACGTATACGTTTATAAAAACGGTCGGCAATTCTATTGTTTCTTAAATAGTTTGATATGAATAATTTACAAAATTTGTCTAGAGAATAGCCACTTCTCATATAATCTAAAAACATTAAACAAAACTGACTGTTGACTATTCCATCTGTATGAGATAGTATTTCGTTGAATAGATTGTAAATGCTGAGGAACTAGTGGAGGCATGCCGTAGCTATCAAAAAAAACTCCTCGTCCTCCTGGTTGTGTGTGTATATCTGTGTGAAATACACAGCTCATCGGTCTCGTCAAGACCTTCGTAATATTGTCCGCTGGAAATAAACCTGGTGATTGTACTTTTAATTGCTGAAGAGCAGCCCGTATTTGTATGGTGTTCATCTTGCTGTTGTTGTTTATACGGTGATTTGATTGTTCTTGGTATATAATATTGAGTTTCGTCGACGTTCTTATATATATGTTCGCCTGCTTTATTGTGTGGCGTAGGAGGTCTGTTCTTGATTTTTCTGCTTGGCTTTATCGGTTTATTAGATGAATCCTGAGGCTCCGCCGAGTTAGGTTCTGTGTATGTACTGTACGATACACAATCAGCAACTGTTCTGTAACCAGATGTTACAGAAACTAAAAAATGTCGCTTTTATTTAATTGATGCAGTGGAGGACAGTTATAATTTTCCAAGTTTTCAACATGTCGTGTAGTAATACTTTGAATAACAGCGCTTTGTCGTGTAGTAATACTTTGAATAACAGCGCTTTCTTCTGAACCCTTTATAAAAATCTGTCTTGCCGAGCGTTTTAACTCACGTAAATTTGCATAAAGCTGTCGATGAGGTATGTCTCCGTCAAACCATTCCATACCGTGATGATTACTAGTAATTACCAGTTATTGAAGACTTGAATTTTCATTGGTAAGTCACAGAACGAATGAGGTACTGCTGATATCCAGTGTGCGATGTACTCTTTTCCTAGAGCTACGACAGCTACTTCCTTTAGCAGGAACTTATTATGACTGTCGCGGAAGCCTGGAACCTTGACAATATAATCCATTTTTCGTGCACGGGTTGTTCGAGCGATGTTAATACGTTGAAAGCTGAATGCGTTGTACACTGCATGGAGTCAAGCTATTTTCATTTTATAGCCTAGCCTCGGAGCTTTCTAAAATTTTTTTCAAGGTAATTAAGAGTAATTTAATAATATGAAAATAGCTTAAAACTATGAATTACGTAACTTAAAAAAAAACTATTGAAGCTGAAAAATTCATAATAATTTGGAGCGATGAGTCTATTTCAAGCACGTTATCATATTCTGCATAAACAACACAATTAACAGATTATGATAAAACTTTACTAAATCTCAATTCTAATCGTACAGAGCCAGTTTTGACCAAATTCCAATGTGCATTGCTATTTGCCGAAAGATCAGGTGTTAAATCAAAAGCATATAGACA
>JAPYZO010003607.1:0-12295 GCA_030522905.1 Torymus flavipes
TTAACGCTTAACAATGTCCCTACTTGAGACATAAATTATTTTGTCAGGAAGAGTCGTACAAGTTTTACTTTCTCAAAGAGGAAGCTTTGTAACGGTGAAAAAAAAATTTGACACAACAAATGTTTAAAAACACGTTTTAAGACTTTTGGGAGTAAAATTGGTCGTTTTTGAGGAAAAAAAAATGAGCGTAAAATATACAAAATAAAAAAAAGGACAAAAATCCGCTTTTCTGTATTTGCACAGTTGTTTGTATATTTTAATATTAATATATTTTAATATTTTCTGATTTTGAAATAAGAAAATGAAAGCTCTCATTCTATACTATCATTTTCTTCTAGTCAATGTTTTTATCTGTTTCCGTATCAAAATAATTTACTTTTGAAGTATTTTTAAGCATTAAAATAAAAATAAAGTTATTCATCCGAAAAAAGTTGGCGATCCGTTCGACCATGTTGACGATTTTTTCACTACTAAAAAAAAATCCGTTTTGTAGATATATTCCTCTAAAAATATTTACTTATTTTTGGCATTTAGTTGTATGAGATTTCCCGTAGAATCGCTCATATAGACGGGACCTGGAGGCGGAGCACGGATGCACCCGCGAGCGGGGAGTCGCGCGGGGTGGTAGACTCGTAAATTTCTTTGATTAGCGCCGAAGCGCGCATGCCGACCGCACGCGCTAATTAGCGATAAACGCTTCTGCTACCCATATAGCTTTGGCGACGCGCTCGCGCGCCTTTGTGTGCCGTACGAAAAACACTTCATTAGGGGCCTCGTCATTTTACAATCGACCCTTTCGTCGCTGCGGTCCTTTTTTCAGGGAGGGGTTTATGAATGGCTCGAGCGTGATTTTATATATACGAGCTCGGGACGACGATACGGGCGTTGATATTTCACGCGGGCGGGTTTACTATCTGCGCTAAAGTAGATTTCGGTGTACGTCATTTTTCTGGGCTCTGAATTCAGGAGAACTGACTCCACGGGTGCAGTCCATTTGGAGGCGACAGCAGTGGCCGTGAGAGTGGTTTGTTTACTCGGGGAACAACCTCCTCCGTGACTTATAGGAATCGTCAGCGAATGAATGAAGGCGCGGGATAAGGAGAAGCCCGCGGTAGTTTATTATCGGGCCCGTTGATATCTAAAATTAAACTGGTTCCATTAATATTTACGCGTTTATTGAAAAAGGAAAAGTATACACAGACACGCGTGTATGCGTGCGCTCCGAATTTTTTAGCGACTCGTTGGCTCGCGGATCGCGAGTTTATATACACACACGCTCGTCGCGAATCGTTCGCACAAGTACGTTAACCTGTACTTTCACCGGCGACCAAATGACCTCGTATACCGCCGCTGACGATGCCGCTGCTGGAGCTTCTCCCCGCGCAATACCGATATTTTTTTTTTGTCGCCGACGCCGTTTTTAACATTGTCAGCGGGCGTCCAACCGAGCAGCGCGCGCACGAAACCCATGTGTTCCAGATGTGCAAATTACAGGACGATTACGCATTATACCATTCACGAATCATTCAAATTTGTGAAAAAAAAGGAAAAGAGGAAGAGCAATTGGATATGGAAGCGACCTTGACACGTCATGCGGGGAAAAATGTAACGACATGCCTTCAAACCCTCCCAGAGCTCCTAAGCGAACTCATTTCGCACGCAGTATATAATAGCAGCGCGGCGCGAGACTTCAATCCACATCCGTTCGCCAGCCAGCGCGCGCGTGTTTCACTCGGCATATTAATACACTTGCATAAGGCGCAAAAACTCGAATAAAAAGAGAAAACCACATCGAACGCAGGGGGGCGAAGGTAGGGAGAGCCCAACTCTAGCGGCTTATGATCAGCCAATTAGCGTGTAGTAATTACTCGCGAGTACCGCGCACGCGCGCGTGCGCCGATTGACGGATAAATCAAGTAGCCGACACGACGGCGGCGCTGGCTGCTGCTGCAGCTCTACGGCATAGCGATATCGATCTTTCTCTCCCTCTCGATAGAATTTCGGCCGGCGCGTTGCGTGAGCCGAGATAATTAAGTGCACTTTGGCCTTGGAGGCTGTTTGCACGCCGCGGCAGCCGCAGTGCGAAAACAAAAGTTGTTTTTCGAGAATTCAATTTTCTGGCTTTCTTGTTTTGCGCCCGGTATGTATACGCGCCGCGTCGTAATTTCTGTGGCAGGGAGGGAGTGTATATAAGTATGCGGCGCGATAGATGCTGGAATGTGGAGATATTAAGCCGATAGGTTTGTTGTATGCACCGAGATCTAGATGCTGATGAGCGAAAAGTAGAGGTGTACCGTGATGGCTGGAAATATGTATCGTGTGGTATGAAAAAGAAAGAAATGTTGTACGAAGGTAATGATGATAATTGTAAAAATGCACGATGTTCTGTCATTAATATTCTGAAAATATATATGTAGAAGCATTAATTCAAGAAGAGCCAACGTTATTTTTCCCCAGCCATTGTCACGTTGATGCACACATACACATACTATTGCGCGGCTTGCGTTGAAATCGCTGTTACGCAAGCCCTCACTTTTCCTTCGTCGCATATCATTTAAATCGCCGTGGCGGCGGCGGCGGCGGCCATAATGATTGTGTTTAAAGGGGAAGTTCGCGGAAGTAAAACCTGTTGCATCGATCTCCACGTGCGCGTGCCCGAGCATTAAAACTTTAAGTCACATACAGGGAAAAAAGATACAAAACGCGCACATGCACACAGCGCGGGGAAAAAGAAAAAATAGAAAAAAAAACACACCGTGATACACACACTCGGAGGAAAATAAAAATGCAAGGAATTTCTATTGCAGAATGCGGATCTCGCTGTGAGCAGAGCCTCAAAGGTTTCTGTATCATTATTCAACGCGTCTCCCATACGCAAACGCGCGCGCGCGCTTACATACGAAAACTTTCTGAAATGATAAATTGAATGTTCGAGCCACTGAAATTATACGAGAGCAGCTCTCTGCATATAGCGACGCATTGCCCGCTAATTATAATGTTTAAAGCAGCGCTCGCCGAATTCGAGAAAAAGCCGGGCCGTTGTTTATCGCTTCTCGGACGGAAAAATTATATAAGCGCCGTGTGTGTTCTGGTGGCAGGAGTACACGCTGCCTAATTTGCGATTTAACGCTTGCCGGGCGCGTCGTTGGGCGTGAATAATTGCAACTCGTGCAGGGCTTTACGTAGAAGCTCGTGAAAATTTCCACACTGAGCCACGACTAAATAAAGGCATTTCGCGGGTATACAGGCACGGTAGAACGAATTCTCAACGCCACTGTGCACGTCGAGGTTAATTTCCGCGGAACGCCGTGCGCGTGAACTTTTCGCGAAAACGAGATGTATATATGTATATGTACTTTCCGCGTTGTATGTAAGACATCGCCCGCGGGGGCTGCGGGCGAGATAACAAGGCGCTCTTTTTTTCGTCGGTGTTCGCGGATTATACGAGCGACGGCGGGAAACGTAATTTCTGTGAGAGAGAAAGAGAGACAGCTGTAAAAATGATATTTGCGTAAATGAACGCTGCCGCGCGCGAACTATTACGCGCGTTTTCCCCGGCGTATGACTAATGGCTTTCGTTATGTGTTTTATATACGTGTGTACTTGGCAAATTTCAGCCCGAGGCGCGCGCTTTATGCTCCTGACTACTGAATTGTTCACATCCGCTCGAAAATTTTTCACCGGCTGTTACAGTCGGCTGGCTTTTTGTTCGCGGACTTATTTGCGCGGCGCGCCAGTAATTTTGATGAAAGATTTTCATCGCGAGCATTATATTCTTGCGGTGGAAATTCCGATCTGGTGTGGATAGAAAGTGCGGGGAAGATAAATTTCATCCAATTATTTAGAAACTACGAATGACAATGGCAAGGTTTTTCTGACGCTTGACAACAGGAAGCCGAACGACTAATTTATTGTCAAACTTTATAGATAATGCAACGAAAATTACACTGTTTCTGCTTAAACTTTCCCATCGTATATACGCAAATCCCTTCAGACGTCATACACCCAATCCGGTTCTCCGCGACAACAACTCGTTTACGATTGTTTTCAATCCAATCTCTCAGCTCCGGAAAAAATCACCTCCAAGTTAATTACTTCGGCCTTTCAATTTGTCATCGAGCTCTCATTGTTCAGCCAAAAAATGACAACTCGACGCCAGGGACAGGGCGCCTGCGACAGACACACACACACACACGACGTCGCTACCATACCGTATAATGAATTAGCCCGGCGATAGCATCAGTGCAAATAGAGATCGGCTTACATAAGGTCCCCTGCAAAACGTTAATATGTCATCAAGAGAGCAGCAGCACGTTGGTATATTGAAAAAGCAGACCCCCGCAAGAGCGAGAGAGATACGTCACTCGCACTCCCATAATTAATCGCGCGACGTAATAAGTCGCCGATACCGCGATTCGCGGCACGTGGTGTAATTAATTGCCCTGCGCGCGTCTCTCGATCGGTTGCTTGCTCACTCGGCCTAGAAGTCTCTCTCTCTCGCTCTCGCTCTATCCACCCGCGCGCGCGCGTGTGTCGTTGGTCGGAGTAGTCGAGCAGTCGAACGTCGCCCTCGCGTCCATTAATTTACGAGACGTGCATTAGCGAGCGAGCGAGAGAGGCGATTAAAGTCGCAGCAGCAGCAGCAGAACGCTGTGCAAGAACTCCTCTCGGTGAAGTTTATAGACCGGTTGGCGGTGATTCCTGCGGTGCCCTGCATTCAGCATGCTATATATTGTTTAGAATGTTAATGTTTTTATTTGGACGATCAAACCGATGAAATATATATTCTTCGATGTATCTCAAAGATATTAAATGAGAAAACAATATGTCGTTTCTCAGCTGGAATTAACTTTGACGCAATGCGAGAGATTATATTTCTCGAGTCGAAAGACAAATCGTTCGCAAATCTCTCTCGCGGACGAAATTTAAATGACAAAAGCCAACTGGGATTTTCATTAAATTAAACGGTCATGCTTAGTAGCAAATTTCTTTAATAACTTGATCCCCTTGGCAAATGCTGCCGTATCGTTATCCTCTCTCCCTCTCCGAGAGAGAGAGAGAGAGAGAGAGAGAGAGAGAGGGAGAGGCCTTATCTCGTGACAGAACTCTCGCGCGAGAGAACCGAGGCGCGTCATCTCGAGCTGTCAGCTTACGAGAGGCGTACACCGAACCGGATGATCATCGGGTCCAGAGAGCAGTGCGTGCGCACATGCAAGACCGTTCATCAGGGAGTTTTTAGCTGCGCAGATCAACGAGCCATCCTTGCACGCGCGCACCTATGCAGCTGCTACACCGTTACTTAACTTATAACTCGAGTTCCTTTTTTTTTCATCGTACGAGTGAAGCGAGAGCTTTTTGGTTTTCGTGCTGGTATGCGATATTTTTATGGAGAGTGATAAATAACGCCGGTGTATAGCCGGAGATATACTGTTTAGAAGGAACAATTTTATTAAGACAATAAATCATGAGTTATGAAGTAGCGCGGATGCCTGATTCGTATCGGCTTGGTCGGGGAGCAAAGGAATATTGTATACGATTTTTCTGGAAAGGATAATTTTATATATATATTGCTATTATTTCGTTAATTAACCTCGCCATATTCACCGTTAGAGCGACTTTATGGACTTTCGTTTAGAAAATTCTAATCAAGATTATTATATGAATAAAGAATTCACTACTGCTGCGTTAATAAAACGAGAATGTTCCTGAAATAATTATACATACAAAACCGGTAGTCCTCCGCTCATATTTTATAACGAAATACATTTATTACCAACATAACTTAATGAAAAATCTCCAACCTATCTGAATCTCCAATTAAAATCTTGAAAAATTCATCATCGCGTCAAACCTCAGGCGTTCTCGCAGATATGACGCATTGTCGCTGAAAAATCAAACTCGCAGTGATAGCGCCGAGAGATAAACCCGATCCGCAAAAATCGCCTCGCTCGCGTCTAACTGTAAACTACGGATCCATCGTCTTATATACCAGCACCGTCGCCGCCGCCGCGAAGCAAAGATAAACGACTTATCCAGTCGGTCGGACGTACACGCGATACGCCTCTATCTACCGCATTCGCATCATATTCCACGTGCTTTTCCTTCGCGAGCGCTAGAGAGAGACGAGCTACTCGCGCGCTGAACACCCACGTGTGACACGGAATCGCATAATCTGCCGGACACCGGCGAAGAGAGACGAGAGAAGAGAGCGTAGGCGCGCCCGCCTCAGAGCTGTTTACAGGTGTAGTTGCACGCGGCACGAGCAACAGGACTGCAAGTGAGGAGAGGAGAGTCTTTTCCAGCCCCGGGCACCGGAAAATTGACGGTGTGCGGCTTTTCAGGGAAAAGCTAACGTTGAGTTTCACTTGGAATACGACGCGCGATTTTACGAGAACTTTCTTTATTCGTTGTTTACATTAGGAGAGTGTTTAATTCAGTTACATTGACTTTAATGATCGTACCGGCGATTTTTTCTGCTTCTTCGAAACAATTTATGAAAATTTGCAAGATTTATGCCGACAATAGTAATGTAAATAATTTTATGTAGAAGTAAGCGCCGACTTCCGGAATAATAATCGTGAAATATTTACCGCCAATAATCAAAGAATCTAATTAAATGCTCATTTAATCACAATTAGAAATACCTTTCTCCCAATTAAAATGCCTCGGTAACCATTCAATTGAATAATCCGAACCTCCCGTCCACTCAACTATACACTTACCAAACGCTGCCCCATGAAAATCTTAATTGCTCTCCTCAGCATCGCATAAATACGCGCGACGATTGATTTATTGGGGCGATCCGCATTGACGCGCTCAATTGGCCGGCCGACATAAACCGAGTCGTGTGTGCGGGCATTCGGCAAAACATCAACTATACCTCCACCGAACAATGGGGATATTTTAATAAGAAGATTACACGTGTCCATCCACGCACATGTCCCGCGCGCACACACACACATGCGTGTAGTACATTCGGCAAGAGCAAAACGCGTCGTCCCTCGTCGTAAATTATCGCCGACGCTAAGTACCGGGGAGAGGCGGTCTATACGCGTGCGAGTGTTGGTTCAGTTACTCCGAGGAGCATTTTTACTCTGGCCGAAAAATTCTATCTAACTGGAAACTCGCGTGCAGTTATATTTTAGTGTGAAGAGAGTGATATGTGAAAATTCCGCGTGCAGCATCGTCTACACGCGCGTCTTGGGTTTGTTTGAATTTTAGGACGGGCGATAAATTTTAGGGACTTTTTCCCCCGTGTCTCCGTTAACGAAAGTATACCGTATATATACACACGCGTTTCGACGTCTATTAACTATCCCGCGACGTAAACAAATGTTGCAATATTGATTTTCACATAAAACACTCACGCATCCATAACTATATACACGCGCGTGAACTTGCATAGCTATAAAAACTAAGAATCATCATTTCGTCTATTTTCCGCTCTTCCAAGTATACGATGTCTGCTGTTCCGTATCCAGGCCAGCACTAAAGCATAGAACACCACTTGTACCAGTTCCACCGAATGCATCCAACCCCCCGTGCGCTCGTATACATCTGTCCGGGCTGAGCATCGTCGTGTATCAGAGGCCTGCGCCAACTCCGTATTTCATCGCGCGCCGACATCCTAGATGTCCCGCGCGCGGAGACGCGAGTTATTCTCTCCCTATAGCTAGCTCGCACTTTGTACCGAGTACACGCCTGCCTTTATGTACCTTGCGTTCCAGTACCGCGCACTACACTTTATCATATTCAACGCGCCGGACGCACATTATAATATGTATGTGCGTGTGTGATGTTCTGACTGCATTAGTCTCTTTTGTGCGTGTGTGTAATACTTAGGAGTTGGCTTCGCGTTGAATTTCGAATTCAGCGATGAAGTATTGTTTACTCGCCGGCCGCGCGCGATTAGTTTAATTGGCCGGAGATTTATGTCGCCTGATTTATTCCTGCGTTACGGCGTGTAATTAGCGGTATAAAATTATTTTGAAACAGTTATCGAATGAGTTACGATAATAAGTGCTTAAATTATAGACCGTGGAATATCACCGTAGAGATGTAAATTACCGAGGAGACGAAAACGACTGCGTATCGGTCGGAGAAAGTAGAGTTACATGCGACGGGAATTATTATTTTTTTTTTCGGGAATCGGTCTTATCTAATTCAAATTAGTTGCGCGATGCGTGCATAACGTTATAAATTTATAATTATCATTAATTTACTACTCGCTCTTAATGAAATATTCCGTTAAAGCCGATTAAGGCAATGATTTGGGCGTTTTTTCATTTCTTATTTGTCATGTCAAGCCCTTATGCAACGCGCCATTTCAAACGCCAGTCGCAGCAATTGTGATCCGCGCGAGGCATAAGTAATAGAAACCACTTGCTACACTTGTGTGTTTATCAACTCGTTACGCCAACTGCATCATTAATATATTTTTTTTCTTCTCCTCGTCCGATGACTTGCATGAGATTTCAATTTACATTTTCGATTGTTTGCAGCTGCCAAGAGCACCTTACGTGCTGCGGACAGAGATGCGACTTTGTCGATAGATGTTTGTATACAATCGTTGAAAGAGTGCGTGTCTGTTTCGTAATGGGCCGCGCAGAAATCGAGGTTTTTCGTCGAGATTATGCAAATGAATGGTGATCCGATGTCTGATCAATCGCTGCAGCAGCGCGTATAACGGATGGGACTATCGTGGACAAAAGTAATCGACGTTTGTACACGCGTGTACGTACCGCTTGGCTTAAAGGTTAGAGGAGAGAAGAGGATCGTATGGGTGCGCGTACGTGTTGCATCATTGGCAACAAGAGAGGTAAGGACTTTCACTGCACTTCGTAATGTGTGGGTTGTGTGTGTGTATATGTGATGCTCCCGGCAAACTTCAGATGCTACTATACGATAATTCCTCTATCAAAAGTTTATTCCTAGTGTTGCTTGCATATCATATTTTATTATACGTTAGATATATCTCTCACGAGCTATGGATTATTATTACAAAATTTAAATGATATTTTCATTTCCCATTCGGTTAAAACGTTCTTTGTTGCCTTTATTCCTCCGGCTCTTCAATGCTCCATTTGCGAGATTTTTATTTACGTTACAATAAAAGTTACGAAAAAGAAAGTTCCAAAAAAACTTTCACCACTTCGTCTTCAAATTGTATCGTTTTCCAAATGACAGCTACAGAAAGTGAGAGTGAGGGCGTATATGTACATTCCTGCCCGTAAGTTTGTACAAACAGCGAGAAGTAAAGCACCACTTATCTCTAATCTCTTAACAGTATATATTTATATATACACAGTCCGTATATGCACGGTTACGTCAATACCATGCATGATTTTCCAAAATCTTTGTTCAAAAATAGCGAGGCCATCCTCGCGCCGCGCAACAATAGATTACTTTTTTTCCCGCAAAGCTATATAACAGTGACTCACGCGCATATCCCAGGAAAGAAAAGAAGTTGTACAAAACCACACGATAATGTATGTAAATTCGCTTTGCACGTACACGTATGCACACATAAGGTTGAAAGGTGAACGGTGAGTTCTCCCTCTCGCGTGGTAGCCGATACCAGCGACAGCTTCCTCATAATGCGATATATATACGTATATATAAGGAGCCAACGGGAGGAAAGTGAATGGGCGGCGCGCGTGTACATATATATGTATACGATCATGCCCTTCGTTCTTCGACGATGTCTCGCGAGCATCGCGAGTGTACATCACAGAAAGAGAGGCCCAGAGGCACGTCACGACTCTTCCTCATTCTCCCCGCCTCTCTCTCTCTTGTCTGTACTACTACTATACTCTCTTCCATCTCGTGTTGCAGTATATATATGCATCGGTGAAAATTTGGGATAAGGAACGAGAGGGAAAATAATCGAGTCACGAGAATCGTTACGCGCGCTCGTTCGCGCCGCTGTGTGTCTATATAGAGAGTCGAGTGCCATCGGCGGAATAATTAAATCTCAATGAACCTGCAGTCACCCGACTGCATTCTACAAGGTGCACAGCAGTCGGCCAAACGAGACAATACGTAATTTCGGTAAGTGGTTACGGGGCTTTATCGCCTTCCCTCATTTCACGCCGACTCTGAATGCCTGTGATGTAAGACATTCTCCGAATGCGAATTCAATCGTGCTTAATTTCCATCACTTGACATGTCACTTCTCGAGATTTACAGCGTTAAATTATTAAAATTTCCTTCGCCTTCGATAAACTCATATTACACAGTTATCTCCAAAAACAAAAAAAGAAATCAAAACGACATTCTTACGCAACCTGTATCACCTGCAGCGATCGATACCGATCACCTCCCCCCGAAAAACAGCCTCTTTACACATCATCCCGACATCAATTACGCAATGCTCACATACACTGCTCCGATCCAATCAAGCCGATTCCTTCCTCCTAACAAGACCCTCTACACGTGTTCCGACACACGTCTCTCTTCCCTCCCCGTCGAAAAACGACGAAATAAATTTTCGTCGATTCGTCGCGCGCGCACGCGTGTCGTGTGAGAACTAATCCCGGCGCGTCCCACGAGCCCAATTACACAGTCATCGGGGTGGTGCGAGCAAGCGACGACGATAAGACACTCGCTTCTTCCGCGTGCGGAAAGAACCGTAAGTTGTCCCTTTGGGGAGGAGGAGGAGGAGGTGGAAGAGGTGACTTACCGGCAGAAGAAGAAGAGACGATGGCGAGTGCCTGGCGGCGGCCTGTCGCAGCCTGAGAAAGTGCAGCAGCGGGTCCTCCAGCTCGCGCAGCTCGTCCAGGGTCCTTCGCGCCTCGACGTAGCTCTCCAGGTACGACCAGTACGCGTCCCAGAAGGACGCTGGGAACAAGTCACCTGCGAGACGCACACGTTATTATTATTATGATACTGAGCAGCTGACATTTTGTTGTTTGCGTTGTGATAGGTACTGGTGATTTTTGTTATTAATTTTTTTAAATATCGATAATTATATTACAAAAGGCAATCGAAAAGAAAATTAATGTTTTGCCTCTTATCAGTTATCGTAAAAAATTTCTCTCGTTACAAATAATCGTTCGCTTTAATTTAATAAGGATATACATATACTCGTAATTTGTAATCTCTCATCTTAAATGTTAATGAAAAAAATTACGTACCATAAAAAGATAATTTTCTGAATTCCCGCCGCACCATACCGGGATCAATCTACTTGATACATAAGGACATATACTTTCACGCTTGCCACGTTGATCAATCAACTTTAATGGAACTTTAAATTCTTCTATGGGAATCAAGGAAGTAAATTATTTTTTTTTTTCAAATCACATTTTTTTTATCGTTTAAACAATGGGTGTGAATTACGCGTTTTCTATTTTACGACGTGAAATCCTATACACACCTAGTGGGTGTCGCCTTTCTAAAATTAATCTACGTTCGGAGATCGAAGACATTTAATTTCACCGAGAAGTTATTACATCGACTTCACAATATTTCAGATAACCGAAGCCAATGCAAATTAATTCATTAAGGGAAATTTTGATATTTTAATTCGCGAATATGCTGCAGACTATTCTGAATGATTATCGTGTGTACGAGCGCGAGCGCATAACGAAATAGCATTTCTCGGAATATTTGTAAAACTCGACGACAAATTATGCATCACGCGTGACAGTGAGCGAGAGGATTGCGGTTTAATCGTTTCGTCCGCGAGATATTAAACACTTTTTAAACGTCGGAAAGTAGTCGCCGGCACATGCATAATGAGAATATAAGTCGCGAGAGCGCGCAAGGGGGGAATAGAGAGGCAGCGAGAGGGGAATGGAGGAAAGACAGAGAGAGCGAGAAGAGCCGCGGGGTAAATAAATGAGCAATTAAAGGCAAGAAAATAAACGTGAGAATAATTCGCCCGCATGGCGCGCTCGCGAGTGCGAGCTCGCGTCTTGCGGCAACAGCACAGCAGCGGCAGTCTCTCTCTCTCTGTTACTCTCTTCGGAAGAGTCGGAACTTCTCGGAAGGGCCTTTTTCCCTCCTCTCTCTCTCGCACGCGCGCGGCCAACTAGCCGTGCGCGCGCGCGAGCGGGGATCGTATCGAGGGAGAGAGCGAGGAAGAGTTTAACATGATTTACCGGCGGATCGTCCACTTCCGTCTGTCGGCATTTACCGGCGACTTGTCGTCATCCTCCTGCCACGAACGACTAACGCTCTCTCTCTCTTCCTCTTCCCCTATACGTATATATGGGTGTGTGTGTGTGTACATACGGCCCGACAAAAAAGGATGCCACGATTACGTGAAATTTACGGTACGTACTCGCGCGAG